>JAYJMB010001656.1:0-110606 GCA_036873735.1 Pouteria campechiana
ATAAGGATGTTGTGTGGATGACTGGAGAAATATTGGAGTGTATAATTTTTACTTTTATGAATTATAATGAAAAAAAATATGTATCATAATATGTGATGAATGGTTGTACTTAGGTGGACAACCCTATTTTCAAGGGAGACTCTATCCAATTTTCTTTAGAAATTAGGTCAACAAAAGAAATATATCAAAGCAACCCACCCTGGTGGCGGGAAAATCATGATATGATCATGTGGATTTACAGTGTAAAATGGAGTAACGGCCCTAGGAGGTTGGGGCGTTACACCACTATCATCTCGAAAAAGCATCTGTTGTAGCTGATGCTTTGAGCAAAAAATCTGGCAGTAGTTTGGCTAGCCTGCTTACACAGAAGATGGAATTATTTAAAGAATTAAGGAAACTGGATGTGCAGGTTGGAATGAAGGGAATAGTTACTCAAATGTATCAATTAAGCCTTCGGCCTACCTTAATAGATGAGATTCGAGCAGCTCAAAAGGAGTCTTCAGAGGAAGAATTCCAGAAATTGAAACTACGAGTACAACAAAATGAGCTACCAGACTTCTTTATTGCAGCAGACAATCTTATGAGGTACAAAAATTGATTAGTGCTTCCTAAGGAATCTATAGTAATATAGAAAGTGCCAGAGGAAGCACATTATTCTCCATATACCATCCATCCTGGTGGAAATAAAATGTATTATGATTTAAAATCTCAATATTAGTGACAGGGTATGAAGAATGATATTGCTAAATATGTGGCTAGATGTTTGGTGTGCCAAAGAGTGAAGGCAGAGCATAAAAGACTAGATAGATTATTACAGTCTATTGAAATTCTTGAATAGAA
Organism: Pouteria campechiana; assembly: GCA_036873735.1. Lineage (NCBI taxonomy): Eukaryota > Viridiplantae > Streptophyta > Magnoliopsida > Ericales > Sapotaceae > Pouteria > Pouteria campechiana. The sequence continues at coordinate 841 of JAYJMB010001656.1, forward strand.
ATAGACAAATATAATAATGGATTTCATCATTGGGTTACCATAGACAACTACAAGATTTGACAGTATATGGATCATTATAGATTGATTAACTAAATCTACCCATTTTATATCAGTTAAGACCACATTTACTACTAAAAAATATTCATGGATTTATCAAAAAGAGATTGTGCAATTACATGGTGTGCCTAAAGTAATCATTTCAGATAGAGGCTTAGTGTTCACTTCTAAGTTTTGGAAAGCACTACGAAAGGCTATGGGGACATGGTTAGACTTCAGTAATACCAATCAACCCCAGAAAGATGGACAAACAAAATAAGTAAATCAGTAGTTAGAAGACATGCTTAGAGCATGTGTTTTGGAATGAGGCAAGGCTTGGAGCCAGTACTTATCATTGGTTAAATTTGCCTATGATAATAGTTATCATTCTATCATCCAGATGGCTCCTTTCAAGGCATTATATGGGCATAAATGCAGATCTTTGCTATATTTGACTAAAGTAGGTGAAACTACTTTAGTTGGCCACTAATGATTGCAAATACAATTGAGAAAGTGGCCCAAATTCAAAATAAAAATTTGCATTGCTCAATCACAGCAGAAAAGTTATGCAGATGTATGAAGGCGTGACTTGGAATTTCAAAAACAAAAGATAAAGTCTTTCTAAAAATCTCTTCGATGAAAGGTGTGGTGCAGTTCAGCACCAAAGGTAAACTAAGTTCGAGATATATTAGTCCTTATGAAATTTTGGAATGAACTAGCAAAGTGGAATCTCATATTGCATTGCCACCATTATTGAGTGGAATTCACAATGTCTTCCATGTGTCTTCATTGAGAAAATATGAACCGGATCCATCTCATATATTAGCACCAGAAGAAATTCAAATTAAAGAGAACTTATAGTATTTGGAGTAACTTGTTCGAATACTAGATGGTAAGGAGAAACAATTAAGGAATAAGACTATTCATCTAGTAAAAGCATAGTGGGGACATCATCAAAGGACAAAGCAACCTGGGAACTAGAGGAAGCAATGAGAACAAAGTACCCCTACTTATTTGCCTAAGTTTTGTGGTCAAAAATTTTTATAAGGGGGGTAGAATGTAAAGCCTTGAAAATTTTGTAGTAGGCAGTCTGGTTAGACAGTCTGAGTGGTTGCTACATGAGATGAGAATTCAATGATACAATGGGGTACAAAAATAGAAATTTTGGGCTGCTGATGCATACTTTCCCTTACATCGCTAGAGCACCATTGAGGATAGAGCTTAAGTTACTCCATCACCCTCTTCTTCCAGCAATCGAAACCCTCCAACCTTTTCTCCTTTTGCTCCCCAGCCTCAGAAAACACTAGTTTCTACAATAATTGATGCAGAAACAAGAAAGATCGATACTTAGAGGTGCTATAGCAATTCAAGACTGAAAAAGCTTCGTCTTTGGTGGATTAAGAAAAGGGAGGGTTATAGAGAACTAGGTTTTCATTGTGTAACTAGATTTTGTGGATCCTAGTTGGAGAAAAGTGAGTGGCAAGTGATTTTTGGTATCAATTAGTAGTTTCTGTTAGATGGAATTTATAAATTTGATTTTCAAAGAAACTTTCATAGTTAAGGAACTAGGGTTTAGGGAAAACATGGTTTGAGTAATGAAATGAATGTTTGTCTCGTGAATTGCAGTATAAATCCTATTGAAATTCATCTATATCTGGAGTGGGATGAAAATCCCAAATTGGGTATGGTTGCAGTAATGAAAACTGGATGCTGCATCATGCATACTTGATGAAATGATATTAAGAGAGTTAAGTATAATTAACTCTTAATGTTGAACTTTTAATCATCTCATAATTGAGATATAAGTGAGTAATTGAATGAGCCCTAGCTAGGATTATGTTATAAGCTAGAGAAGAATTTTGTAGTGATTGGGTGTTATGAACAGTTCTCGCAATAGAATAATGATGGAACGTGTATTGTGAATGGAGGACTTCCAACCTATGAAGCCAATCTTGAAAATGCCAAGCTTTAAGCACACTAAAAGGGTATTGGTTAAGTTTAAGGTAAGCAGATTTATTTTATTTAAGTAATTGAGCTAAGTTTTGATTGAACTATATATATAGATGTACTTCGGGCTTTAAATGCTAATGGTCTAAGGGTTGTTAAATTAGATTATTTTCATGCTTAAGGTATGTGAGGTATCTAAGATATGCATTGAAATGAAGTTAAATAAATTATTTACACATAGCAAATGAAATAGTATAAATGTATGCAAACAAGGTAGAAAACCAAGGTGCATAAGGGAGATAGCGGGACGATGTTGCGACATCCAATTTCAATGTCGTGGCACAAAAAAATGATGTCGCGACATCATATGCAAAATGGACAAAAAAATGATGTCGTCGCATCATATGGAGAACAAATAAAAAATTGGTATGTCATGACATCCAAAACTGATGCCATGACACTAAGACCATTGTGAACAGTAAAATTGCAAGTAGAAAATGGTATGCTGCTACATCTAGTTTGCTGTGAATAGTAAAATTTTTATTTTTTTGTATTTTGCTTGTTTTGTCAAATTGAGTATAATTATGAGCTTTGGGCTATTTAGAAGGTGTATTTTGTTAAAATGTCATGGAAAATATTGAGAATAACACAAGGAGGATTGTATTATGATAATCATTAGAATGACATTAGAATTTAGTAGATAAGATTGATGTATTTGTTCTTGATGATTTAGTGAAGGTGAAATTAAATATGATTATTTGATTGGGAAGTGAATGCATGTTTAGATAATGGATATGGATAATGTAGTATTTGGATTCCTGCCAAAAATATTGTTATGTGTATTGGGTTTGTATGCTTGCCGAGATGGCTCCATTGGATATTATGATTCCGCCCATGAGAGAGCCATATTTGATTATGCCGCTTGTCATGGCGAAGTAGCTGGTTCTAGCTTATTGTGTAACTCCCCTAATTACTTAATGAGTGTGAATGGAAACTAACAACTCTAGGTTATAATGAAGGCAAGAAAACATGGACTAGGTGGACCATGTGGTTATGATTCTCACAATAATCATAATCAGGTTGTAGGGATAAACTAGAGCATACCAATATAGTAAGAAAATGGAGTTCACTTTGTTGTGGCTGTGTCCACTTAGTAGTGGTTGAGACCACTTTGGTAGTCGCTAGGTCCACCTTGATGTGGCTGAGTCCACTTATTGGATGGCTCCCAAGCACAACATTGGTTAATGGTAAGTGAAATGTATGTTGGTTGATTAAACATGCCTTTTTGCGATCAATTGTGATGAGAGGATATGATTTGGTTTAGATGCATATGGTATAATTAGACTATGCACATGATAGTAGTTTTATTTGTCTATTGTATTGCATTGTGGTATATCATTAATTATTTATTTTATTCATTATTATTTGATTGTTATCTGCTTACTGAGTTACCCAAACTCACTCCAATTTATTATACTTTTAGTTGACAAGTCAGAAGACAGAGCCCAACGAGGGGTTGGAGCTCAAGAGAGGGATAAATCTTAATATTTAGAACTTGTTACCTTTTTGTTATATTTAGATGTATTCAAATGTAATTCATGAGTTAAGTTAATGATGTAATTAATATAAATCTAAGTTGTATGAACCATAATAATTTACATGTCATTAAATTAGTAGGTGTATGAATGTTTTTTCCAAACTTTGCCTTTACAATGTAACTATGATTCCGCTCATCTGTGTGTGTTTATGCATGTCTTATATAGGTTTTGGAAAGTACATTCAAGGGAGACTCTATCTGTGGGTCCTCATATTACTGCCTTAGTAACGCCTTAGAAAAGTAGGGCATAACAGCTGTGTATGAGCCTGAATTATGAGTGTTGGTGCATTCCAAATGCAGGTATGAGATTGCATATTCATGCATTGTTACCTACTATAAAAATGCATATGTTTTGGATTAAGTATGATCTCTTAATGATATATATTTGCTATTATTTTTTGTCATACTTGCTTCCTGATTTTGCCCGGTCTCACCCTATTTTATTCATGGGCTTTAGCTCATAGGTCCAAAGATGGAGCCCAATATAGGGTTGGAGCTTACAATCAGGATAGACTGTGATCTTCATGCCAACATGAAAATCTTAAATGTGAAAGTTTTTGATATATAATTTGAATAAGCTGTAAATTTAAAAGCTTTAAACTTATTGTGTAGTGGGCATATATAACATAATCATTCTGACATATCATGATAGTGGACATGTGTGGATGCATGTTAGTAGTGCCATTGTCATCACAGTATGACTTGTAGTTCTAGGCAACATGTGGATGTGTTTTTATTTTTGTAGTATGATTTCTGGTATGTATGAGATAACATGAAGTGAATTGTATAGGTACAAAACTAAGAATTTAGGGGAGACTCTGTGTTAAGTTTCCTTTAAATTATAATTTAGTAGCGCCCTAATGTTTACAAAGTGGTATCAAAATGAAATTTGTTGTTGGATACCAAAAGATGATATTAGAAGTAAGTCCCAGAATTATGATGACAATGGTTGTTAGGTATAAGTGCATGAATGATATGTCAAACATTCATTTATAAACCATAGGATTATGGGGGAAAGCTAGTCTAGTAAATGATTTTTGAGATTTTATGTTGATAAATCAAATTGGTTACCTATATGTGTATGGGTAAATGATTGTAAAATGTTATATTGTGTAGTAATGGTACCAAGAAAGATAATGGATAAAGGAAAGGCTCTCATGATAGAGAAAGAGACGGAAAGATGATCTACTCATACCCGACCTATAGGAATAACCATTTGGGAGGCTCAATTGGAGACTCTTAGGGAGGAAAAGCAACCTGTGCAGGAACAAGACTCGAGGTTAATGCAAAATGAAGAGGTGAATGAGATAGTGAATGAGTCTGAGGAAGGCCATATAGACATCAAATAGCCAAGAACTGAAAGGGAACTAGCTTTGGCAGATACAAATAGACCTGGCCCTAGTGGTGGACCTATTCCACCAAGACAATAGTGATGCCCAAGTGGGGCGCAATGATGAATATTATGGTGAATATAACACAGACTCTTCAAGAGTTGATGCATTCATAGAGGAGGTAAGCAAGGGAACCCATGCATTTAGTTGAACCAATTATGAGACAAAGAGGACCAGTAGTGGACTTGGGTTAGACATCCTAGGGACAACAAGGGATGGATTTGAATATGAAGGTTTTCCATAATACGAAGCCTCCTATGTTTAAAGGGTGTAAAGACTACCATATAGTCAATGAATGGATATCCAGGATGGAGAAAGTTTTCACACACATGAGGTGTCTTGAGGGGCATAAAGTTTTGTAGGCAATCTTCCAATTCGAAGTTAATACGTAACACTAGAGGACTGCGAGAAGTGAAAACTAAATGATGGTGGTGTGGGTCTAACATGGGCTGAGTTTAAAGAGAGATTCTTCCACTGATATAAGCTAGCTAGTGAATGAACTAGATAGGCTACTGAATTTATGAGCTTATATGAAGGGAAAAAGACTATAGAGGAATATAATGAACAATTTAGATCTCTAACCCAATTTGTGTCATGGGCACAAACAGAATCGCTAGAAATAGCCAGGAAATTTTGGGAAGGATGAAGACTAGCTATTCAGTGGAATGTGGCTCCATTCATGTTGACTTGAGATGAAGACATATTGGAAAGGGCTCATGTAGTAGAGCAAGAGGAAAAGGAGTAAAAAAAATTAAGGATAAAATATGTGTAAGGGATAATGATCAAGGGTGCAGAAAGAAGCCCAAAACTAATTAGGGAAGTGTTATGTTATCTGAAAGAGTATGTTTATTTGTAGACAACCAAGGCACATGAAATCTGAATGCCCAATGGCAGCAAAAAGTTCATGTGGACAGACAACAAGATCAATCCCAGGACAGATAAGGGGGACAAATAAAACGACAAAGCAGACAATAAGATCAGGGCCCGGGAGGCCAATGACATGTTTTCTTTGTGGTGAACTAGGCCACTTCAGGCGAGATTGTCCCTCCTTATAGAGAAAAAGTGAAAGTGTTGAATCACGGATGCCACAGTGGCTTGAGCGTGGTAGATCACGGATGAGGGGTTAGAGGGCCTTATCCAGCCCTAGGGCGCCAATAGGGCAAATAGAGGCCACAGATTGCGACAAATACCCAAGAAGCACAGGTGATGGACAATGTGATCATTTGTCTATGATTATATGGGACATGTTTTATTTGATCCTGGTGCATCTTAGTCATTTGTGTCTATAGCCTTTGTGAATAAAGTGGGTTTACATAAACATCCCATGCATAATATTGTAAAATTATCTACTCCCATGAGGGCAATGAGTACAGCTACTGAAATGTGTCATCTTGTGCCTATAACGATTGGGAGTAGGCGATTCTATGTTGATCCGATAGTAATGGATCTAGAAGGATTAGATATTATCCTAGGTGTGGATTGGTTATCCAAGTATGAAGCTAACATAGATTGTAAAACTAAGTAGGTCACTTTGAAATCTATGGATGAACTTGAACTCATCTTTAAAAGTTTGCCTAAAGGTCAAAGTGTCTAAGCTTGTATTAGCTATGGGAGCCCTTAATCTAGTGTTGAAAGGGTATGAGGCATATTTGGTATCTGTTATCAATATTCATTCAGAACATCAATCAATAGAAGATATCCCCATGTAATGGGAATTTCTAGTTGTATTTCTTGGTGAATTTCCTAGATTGTCTCCAGAACAAGAAGTGAAATTTAGTATTGATCTTTAGCCTAGAGCAGGACCAATATCTAAAGCTCTTTATCGAATGACACTAGTGGAAATGACAGAATTAAAAATGCAGTTGCAAGATTTGATGGATAAGGGGTTTATTCATCCTAGTGTGTCACCATAGGGGGCTTCAGTATTGTTTGTAAAGAAGAAAGATAGAAGCATGAGATTATGTATTGATTATAGAGAAATTAATAAGGAAACCATCAAAAATAAATATCCATTACCCTATGTAAATGATCTCTTAGATCAATTACAAGGGGCGAGAATCTTTTCAAAGATTAATTTGCAATCATGATATCATCAAATGAGAATCAAGTCCACTGATGTGTCGAAAACTGTTTCAGGACAAGGTATGGACATTACTAGTTCCTAGTAATGCCCTTTGGTCTAACAAATGCTCTTGCAATTTTTATGGATTTAATGAATAGGGTGTTCACACCCTATTTAGATAAATTATTGATTGTGTTTATTAATGATATCTTGATATATTCCAAAAGTATAGAGGAACATGAATATCATTTGAGAATGACACTACAGAGATTAAGAGAAGAGAAATTGTATGCTAAAATTAAGAAGTGTGACTATTGGATGAATAGTATAGCTGTAACGCCTGTGGTATTAAATTTTGGGGGAAATTCTTCGCATTTTAGCAAAGTAAGAAATTGAAGTAATACACAGTGTTTTATAAACAAACATTTTATGAAAAATTGAATAGAATAAAGAGAATGACTTCATTAGTGGTTTTGAGTAAAAAAGAACTCAAATAGTGATTTTGAGTAAAGTCATATATATGACTTGAGTGATTAGTGAAGCATAATTAATATATGTAATGCGATATGTATGAGAGATTGAATTGAAATTTTAAGATGATTTTGCAATTTTGAACTATTAATATTAAGGTTATGTGAAAAGAACTCAATAACTGAAATTGAGCAAAGGAATGATTATGATCTATATGAATGAGCTAATATGATTACCATAGGTATTGTGATGTGTGGGGAATCTTAGTTTAAGACTCGGGTGTAATTTGGAATGAAATTAGAATGTGGAGTCATTTATGGCAAAAAATTCAGAGAGAATTTGGTTAAAAAACAACTTAATTGGTGATTTTTGATAATTGACTTCAAATGAGGTAGTAAATGGTATGAACATAATTCATTTCATGTATGTGATGTGTGGTAAGTGATTATTGGGAGATTTGAAATGTTTTATGTGAAAAGGGGGTTATGATGATCTTTCATAAGTGAAAATGCTAAATTCGAAAAAGAGTTTCATTATGATTGAATTTTGATATAGATAATGGACTAATTTGAAAGAGTATTCAACATGAAAGTTGTAGATCACGAAATTATCTATCCAATGGAAAAAATTACTCAATTATGATGTCTTATGAGGAAGTTATAACTACTATATTGAAGTTGATCCAAATGACTGAAAAATAACGAGATAAATGAGATGATTCAACTTTATTGAAAATTTTGAAATTTTTTTGGGATAATTTATAAATATTTATTAACATAATAGATGTATCCCTTGAATTTATCTTTCAATGCCTCAAAAATTAGGTCATTTGGACATCGTATGCTCAAACTACTAACTATACATTGGGGCAACAGGTTAATGTCCCGACAGAGGAATTCAATGTCGCGACACCTGTGTCATGACATAGGTTTTCAATGTCACAACACTAGATAATCAGTGAAGTCTATGTCACAACACAGGTTTTCTATGTTGCGACACAGGCCTAATGGAGCACCGGAGCACCAAAAAAATATAATGTTTTAGGCCCCAAATCCATTCCATTTTTATTGGTATTCATCCCGTTTCTTCTCCCATGTTCCAAACATCATACCCTAGCCCTGTTTGATCCAAGATCTTATCATTTTGACTTGGAAACAAGTGAATTTTGAGAGATTATCATCAAAGCATGCCAAGGGGAATGGGTTTTTGGCATTTGAATGGTGGAAAGGAAAGAAGATCTGATTTTCTTCAATTGGAAGGTGCTAGTTTGGGTCTTGAGCATAGATTCTTGTTCATTGATGATAACTACACTTGAATTTAAGGTAAGCTATTTTATCCCTTTTGAAAATTTGATTTTTTGTAAACTAGGGTATATATAGTTTTTTGAAAAGCGATTTTTAGAAGAAAATGATATGGGTAAGTATGGGGAAAATGAGTCTTGAGTTAATTGTCATGAAGTCAGATGATTTGGTTATGGATATCATGATTTTTGGCTTGTTAGGGTTTCTATGAATAGTAAAAATTGAGAAATTTCATGAATTTTATGAAATTATTATGGGAAAAATTGATTAAGACATGAATTAAACTATTTCAAGATTTGTTTAGGTTGTTTGGGAATGAAAATTTTGATTTTTGGACAAAAACACAAATTGGGTTAAAAAGGATTTTGACTGTAAAGTGTTTAAGTGACAAATTAGGCAAGTTAAGGACTTAACTAGCTAATTTATTTTGATCAGTGAGGTTAATGGCACAATAATTATATTGTATAAGGATTTGGATTTTATATAGTTAAATATAAAAATTACTTAAGATTCTCTATTGAGAAAGATGAGTTTAGTCACAAATCATACTCATTGGTTTGGAAGAAATCAATTCGAGCTATATTTGTAATGATTGAGAGTTTACCTTGGGGATAGTGGATATCCCATATTTGTTTAAGTTGATGTTGTTTGGTTGTTAAGGATATTAAGTATCCTTTAGATTAGAATATTTGATATTTTGGGTTGATATGGATGCTTAATGTGAGGGATGGATAAGATCCCTTTGTTCTATATTTAAATTGAAAATTGATTTAATATGAGCTTATTTGATTGGATGGAAATAACATAGAACTTTTGATTTGCAAATATTGATTATTTGATATGAAATATGCTAATTATGGATTAATTGTTGTTTAATACATTTATCTACTTATTGTGTTGTCTGGACTCACGCCTTCTTGTTTAATTTTTAGTTGATAGGTCAGGTGAAGAATCCCCATTGTGGGTTGGGACTGGTAAACAGGATGAGAAGACATATTCTTGTGGTGTGACTGAATGTTGGGATTAGAATCCCATTATATATGTATATTTGTATTTAATGATCTCAATTGATGTACAATTCTAATTAATAGATTTTAATTGAGGTGTATTTGATATTAAAGAAACTAAATTAATATATTGTTAATAGCGGCATGTATAAATGATTAAATTATTAGTGAGTTAATGGATTTTATGGATGTTGATAGCCATCATGATTCTACCCAGATGTTGGGCTGTGGGTGAGTAGGTGTATATATTTAGAATTTATACTTTTGCTTTATCATATTTGATAAATAATTGTATAGATTAAACCCTAATAAATTAGGGGATACTCTCTCCTTTTTCTGAAGAAAATAGTTGAGTTCCAAAATGGAACTCGAGCACCCCCATACTAAAGTGGGCAAATCGAGGTGAAATACAGTGTAAAATGATAAGTTACACCTTAGAATGTGGGGCGTGACAGAATGGTATCAGAACCTAAGAACTTATCTAAGTAATAAGTTTCAGTTAAGAAAGGAGCCCAAAACCATGATGGCATTGGATTTTGGAAGAGTATATGAACTTTTGAGAAATATGGAAGAATATAGAAATGAAAGAAAAAAGTCATTTGGATGTTAAAGGCATGAGTAAGGGTATAACGGCACTTTGAATTTTGGTATAAATGTTATCAAAATGAATGGTTATAGTATAGTATTGATGATCTTGAAATGAAAGAAATATGGAAAATGTAATGATGATCAAAATATGGTTGGATTCAGTATTTGATTAAGATGAAATGAAAAGAATTTGTTATAATTAGAGTAGCGCAATGGAAGCATGGTGATGCTTATATGCATCTCAATTACATGTTTGAAAGATGAAACTGTAAAGTCTCATGAATTTGAATTTGGTTTTGTATGTTTAATTGATTGTGATGGAATCACTGGATTCCTTTAGTTAAATTAGTTATGTGAACTTTGTTGGTTGTTTGATTACTTTGATTAGATGTGGTATACAATGGCATGAGCCCCATATGTGTATCTGGATAATGGCATGATATATATTGATACATCTATTTAAGTCAGAATTGAAAGAACTTTGCAATGAATGGTATATTTGGAATTGGAGAATTCTTAATAGTTTTTTGATGGTAATGAAGGGTGTGTTTAAACTTGATTGAATAACTTTGTTTGTGACTATGTTGATGTGAATAAATTAGCATATGTGTCATAATTGTGTTATTTGAGATTGAATTTCTATAGGGATGAAGTAAGTTGTTTTGACTGATAATATGATAGATGAACTGTGTGTTTCTCCCCTCCCAGGAGTTGACATTAGATTTGAGTTATGGGTTTAAGTTGTTTTAGTTGTTACAATTGATAAATTTTATATGTATGAACTATGATGAGTATGAACAAACTTTGTAAAATATGATGTATTATATGAATTAAGGGAATGTTTGGATAAAGGGATCGTATTCGACATTTAACAGATGTATATACATGGGCTTGATAATTTAATTTAGTAAGAAAGTGAGATTTCCAATTGAATTAAGATTTGAAGGCATGCTTAGACTTGGAATATGTTTTAAAATACCACTCAAATGTATGCTTGGATTTGGGTATTGGTAAGAATACCCTTGTTATGGATACCATTTTGAATAAGTTTTGTGACAAATGAAACTTGGTATGTGTAAAATATGAAATTACATGATATGCCCTATAAGGCATTTGGGTTTGTGCGGTGATAGAATAATTGAAGTTTGGTATGGTGTCAGGATGGCACGAAGATATGGATAGATTGGTTTTGATTTGGTTATTTGATTAGTTCTTGGATTGAGTTGGCCATTAGTTATTTGATCAAGGTTTGGATATTTGTCTATTTGACATTGGTTATTTGATTGAGGCTTGGATGCATGACTGAGATTCATGCTTAAATTTGGATGCCTCTTGGATTAGATTGATATGTATTTGAGGTTTGGATGCCTGCCGAGATGTCTACTTTGGTTATTTGAGATCTCGCCCTTGATAGAGCTTTGTTTATTGATGTCGCCTTTCATGGTGAAGAGGCCTGATCAGCCTATCTTATGTAGACTCCTTTTCTTATTTCATGAGTGTGAATGGAAAACTTGTAGCCCGTTGGTTGCAATGAAGGCAAGATATACCATGTGGTGATGGATCTCATAACATTTGTAGCCAAATTGCAGGGATGGACCAGAATACACCGAGTTGTAAGGGAATTGAGTCCACTTGGTTTGACCATGGTTGCCACTTAACTATGGTTTAAACCACTTGGTTTGATTGTGGTTACCACTTGATTGTGGTTTAGACCACTTGGTTTGATTATGGTTGCCACTTGATTGTGGTTTAGACCACTTTGTTTGTGTCTAAGTCCACTTTGATGTGGCCTCCCAAGCAGGGTATTGGTTGGTGGCGCGTGAATTATAATGATTGATTGGGTATTGTGGTTGGAAAGAATTTGAGGAAGAAATTTTGATGACTAGGTGAATAGAAGGTAGGAATGGGAATATAGAACTTAAGGATGAGGTGTTCTCATTTTTGATATGTTTTGTTTACCATAGTTATGGCATTTGTTAAAATTGTAATTGAGGAATTGAATGTAATATGAAGGTGGTGTAATTAGGAACAATGAAACATAATGCTCATTTTTAAAGTGATATTGGGATCTATAAAACATCATGAGAGTGACAAAAGGGAAGCATGGTGGAAAAAGGATAGTAATTGATTTGGTTTTCTTGAATTATAATTCAGTATTATACTCGATTTGGTGTGGTAATACTATTAGTATTAATCTAACTGAATTAGCATTTGAGTCCATTGGATAGTACATTAGGTATATGTTATTAAGATTAGATTATATGAAAGGGAAGTCATAGCTTATGCAGAGTATCCTATAAATAAGAATTTGCAAGTATATTTAAATTTTAAATTGAGATAGTAATAATGAAAAAATTACTTGCTTTTGAAAGTTTGAGGGAAGAAACTTTTTGTAAAGGGGGGAGTATGTAACACCTGTGGTGTTGAAATTTGGGAAAATTCTTCACATTTTAGTAAAGTGAGAAATTGAAGTAATACATACTATTTTATAAAGAAATTTGTTCTCAAAAACTGAATTGAATAAAGAGAATACTTCATTAGTAGTTTTGAGTGAAAAAGAACTCAAGTAGTGATTTTGAGTAAAGTCATATATATGATTTGAGTGATTAGTGAAGCATAATTAATATATGTAATGTGATATGTATGAAAGATTGAATTGAAATTTTGAGATGATTTTGCAATTTTGAACTATTAAGTTGAAGGTTAAGTGAAAAGAACTCAATAACTGAAATCGAGCAAAGGCACGATTATGATCTATATGAATGACCTAATATAATTATCATAGGTATTGTGATGTGTAGGGAATCTTGGTTTAAGACGCGGGTGTAATTTGGAATGAAATTTGAATGTGGAGTCATTTATAGCAGAAAATTCAGAGAGAATTCGGTTAAAAAACAACTTAATTGGTGATTATTGATAATTGACTTCAAATGAGGTAGTGAATGGTATGAATGTAATTCATTTCATGTATGTGATGTGTGGGAAGTGATTATTGGGAGATTTGAATTGTTTTATGTGAAAAGGGGGCAATGATGATCTTTTATAAGTGAAAATGCTGAATTCGAAAAAGGGTTTCATTATGATTGAATTTTGATATAGATAATAGACTAATTTGAAAGAGTGTTCAATATAAAAGTTGTATATCATGAAATTATCTATCCAATAGATGAAAAATCACTTAGTTCTGATGTCTTATGAGGACGTTATGACTAATATACTGAAGCTAATCCAAATGACTAAAAAATAACAAGATGAATGAGATGGGTCAATTTGTTAAAATTTAAAATGTTTTTAGGCTGATTTATGAAATTTTATTGACATAATAATTGTATCCCTTGAAGTTATCATTCAAATGCCTCAACAATCAGGTCATTTGGACATCGTTTGTAAAAGTTATGCTCAAACTACTAACTATACATTGGGGCAGTAGGTTAATGTCACGACATAGGTTTTCTTCGTGGCAACACTGGGTAGTCAATGAATTCTGTATCGTGACATAGGTTTCCTATGTCATGACACAAGCCCAACAGAGCACCAGAGCACTGAAAAAATGTAAAGTTTTAAACCCCAAATCCATTCTGTTTTCATTGGTATTCATCCTGTTTCTTCTCCCATGTCCCAAACATCATACCCTAGCCCTGTTTGATCCAAGTTCTTGTTATTTGGACTTGGAAACAAGTGGATTTCGAGATATTATCATCCAAGCATGCTAAGGGGAATGAGATTTTGGCATTTCAATGGTGGAAAGGAAAGAAGATCCGATTTTCTTCAATTGGAAGGTGCTATTTTGGGCCTTGAGCATAGATTCTTATTCACTGATGACAACTACACTTAAATTTAAGGTAAGCTATTTTATCTTATCCCAAAATTTGATTTTTTGTAAACTAGGGTTTTATATAGTTTTCTAAAAAGTGATTTTTAGAAGAAAATGATATGAGTAAGTATGGGGAAAATGAGTCTTGAGTTAATTATCATGAATTCAGAATGATTTGGTTATGAAAATCATGATTTTTGGCTTTTTAGGGTATTTGTGAATAGTAAAAATTAGGAAATTTCATGAATTTTATTAAATTATTATGGAAAAAATTAATTAAGACAAGAATTAAACTACTTTGAGATTTTTTTTGGTTGTTTGGTAATGAAAAATCTGATTTTTGGATAAAAACCAAATTGTGTTAAAAAGGATTATGACTATAAAGTGTTTAAGTGACAAATTGGGTGAGTTGAAGACTTAACTAGTTGATTTATTTTGATCATTGAGGTTAATGGCACAATAATTATGTTGTATAAGGATTTGGATTTCATATAGTTAAATATGGAAATTATTTAAGATTCTCTATTGAGAAAGATGAGTTTGGTCACAAATCATACCCATTGGTTTGGAAGAAATCAATTCGAGCTATGCTTATAATGATTGAGTGTTTACCTTGTACAGGATGATCTAAGAAGGATGAAAAGGTATCGAGCTAGAGAAATGGTTTGGAAGCATGACAAGGTAAGTAGGCATTTATTTTCATTGAATCGATAGGGATAATGTATATCCCATTTGTTTGAAATCTGGGCATGTATGTTTTGATTGGGGATAGTGAATATCCCGTATTTGTTTAAGTTGATGTTGTTTGGTTGTTAGGGATATTAAGTATCCCTTAGATTACAATATTTGATATTTTGGGTTGATATGGATGTTTAATGTGTGGATAGATAAGATCCCTTTTTTCTATAATTAAATTAAAGATTGATTCAATATGAGCTTATTTGATTGGATGGAAATAACATGGAACTTTTGATTTGAAAATGTTGATTATTTGATATGAAATGTGCTAATTGTGGATTAATTATTGTTTAATACATTTGTCTACTTACTAAGTTGCCTGGACTCATGCCTTCTTGTTTAATTTTTAATTGATAGGTCAGGTGAAGAATCCCCATTGTGGATTGGGACTGGTAAACAAGATGAGAAGACATATTCTTGTGGTATGACTGAATGTTGGGATTAGAATCCCATTATATATGTATAATTGTATTTAATGATTTAAATTGATGTACAATTGTAATTAATAGATTCTAATTGAGGTGTATTTGATATTGAAGAAACTAAATTAATATATTGTTAGTAGTGGCATGTATAGATGATTTAATTATTAATTTATTAATGGATTTTAAGGATGTAGATTGCCATCATGATTCTACTCAGATCTTGGGCTGTGGGTGAGCGGGTGTATATGTTTAGAATTTATATTGTTGCTTTATTATATTTGATAAATAATTGTACAGGTTAAACCCTAATAAATTAGGGGATACTATCCTTTTTTTGAAGGAAATAGTTGAGTTCCAAAATAGAACTTTATCTCCCCCACCCTAAAAGTGGGCAAATTGAGGTGAAATACAATACAAAATGATAAGTCATACCTCAGGAGGCGGGGCATGACAATAGCCTTTTTGAGCCATGTATTTTTGGAGAATATATTTTAGATTACCCTCATAAGATAGAGGCAGTAATGAACTAGCCTAGATAAAGTAATGTGACGGAGATCAGAAGTTTCTTGGGATTGGCTAGGCACTACAGAAGGTTGGTAGAAGGATTAGCTACGATTGCTATGCCTCTTACTAAATTGACTTGGAAAGGAATTCAGTTTGAATGGATAGAAAATTATGAGAAAGCCTTTTAGGAATTAAAAAGGTGATTAGTTTAGTACTGACAGTGCTGTCTATATGGGGAGGATTTGTGATGTATAGTGATGCTTCTAAAAAGGGGCTTGGTTGTGTATCGATATAGAATGGGAATGTTATAGCATATGCATCTCGCTAGTTGAGGCCGCATTAGCAGAATTACCCAACCCATGATTTGGAATTAGCAGCAGTCATATTTGCATTAAAATTATAGAGACATTATTTATATGGTAAAAAATGTGATATCTATACTGATCATAAGAGTTTGAAGCAAATTTTCACCTAGAAGGAATTAAAATGAGGCAGAGACAATGGTTGGAATTGTTAGAAGATTATGGCTTGAACATTCATTATCATCCTGGAAAGGCCAATGTGGTAGTGGATGCTCTAAGTAGGAAAACTAGGAATAGTATGGCCTATATGCTCACTAAGAAAGAACAGTTATCTGAGGAACTGAGAAACTTAGATTTGCATGTGGGAATGAAAGACTTAGTTGCTCAAATGTGTTAATTGATTGTACAACTGACTCTGATAGGTGAAATCAGGCTAGCCCAAGAAGAAACTACAAATGAAGAATTCCAAAAGTTGAAAAACAAAGCTCAGAAAAATGAAATATCAGATTTTCTGTTGGGTGCAAATGGCATCCTCAGATATAGGAATCGGATGGTGATTCCTAAAGGAGCTGCAATCATCCAAAAGTGCTTAAAAAAGCCCATTATTCTCCTTATATTATTCACCCAAGGAATACAAAGATATATCATGATTTGGAATCACATTTCTGATGGAATGGTATGAAGAGTGATGTAGCTTAGTATATAGCTAAATGTTTAACATGTCAGAAAGCAAAAGCTTAACACCAAAGGCCAGGTGGTCTATTGCAGCCTATTGAACTTTTTGAAAGGAAGTGGACAAATACTACTATGGACTTCATTATAGGCTTGCCAAAAACAATAGCGGGATAAGATAGTATTTGGGTGATTATGGATAGACTGACTAAAGTGGCTCGTTTTATGCCCGTTAAAATAATGTTCACTGCAGAGAAATACGCTTGGATTTATCATAGGGAAATAGTGAGATTACATGGCGTACCTAAGTCTATTATTTCATATCAAGGATCAATGTTTACTTTCAAATTTTGGAAAGCATTGCATAAGGCTATGGGAACTCGATCGGACTTTAGCAGCACTTATCACCCTTAGATAGATGGGCAAATTGAACGGGTGAACAAGTTGTTAGAAGACATGCTTAGGGCATGTGTCTTTTGAATGGGGCAAGGCTTGAAGCCAATATACGATGTTAATTGAATTTGCTTGTAATAACAGTTATCATTCTAGTATTCAAATGGCTCATTTTAAAGCATTATATGGTTGAATATGTAAATCACCCTTGTATTGGAATGAAGTAGGCGAAAGTGCCTTAGTGGGATGATAAGTGAATTTTATTCACTTATAGTATATATGTTCAAGCTTAGTTATTTATAAATCCTTGTTACTTTTATATGTATTTCAAATTTATTTGTTGAATTTTCTAGGTATTTGGAAGATGAGAAAAGAAGAAAACTACAAAGGAGCTACAAAACTCAGCCCACAAGAGAAAACCCACTTGGCACCAGCAGTGCCAGGGTCCATTATAACCACCTCCCTAACAACAAGGTGGCACCGTCGGCGCTAGCACCATTCCTTATTTTTAGCAGAATTTCTACTAGCTCGGTTGAGGGGCTTTTAAGGCAATGTGATAGGATTTTTCAAGGTATCTTTCCACTTTTATTTTAGGGTTCTTATAGAGCATTTTTAGGGGCAGAGCTTTGAAGTTTCTTGAGGAGAAAGAGGGAGATTGCAAGCAAGAGAAAGAAGAGAGGATGTTCTTCATTGGGATATTCCTATCGAAGAGAGTTGTTTTGATTTATATTATGAACTAAATCCCTCTTTCTAGAATGAATATGTAACCCTTTTTAATACTCTTTGTTATGTGGATTGTTGGTTATAAATGGCTATATCATCTTGTTTCATTCATTATGTTGTTTGCAATGATTTGATTCATTTTATTATTTGATCACCAATGTTATGAGTTAGATTGATTATCTAAGCATGGTTAAGGTAGATACCATATGCTAAACCATGAGCTTCCTTGAAAAAGAAGGATAGATGGTTAAGGTAGACACCATATGCTAAACTATATTATTTTGGTTCATTATGTTCTTAAGCTTAATGAGTTTTCACCTCAAATATGCTACACAGAATAGGTAATTAGAATGAGTGAAAACACTTGATTTGAACCTATACACCTAACGACAATGATCATATATTTGAAAGAAAGAACCCAAGCGAAGCATTGAATCCAATATTTCACTAGCAAAGTGGTATCATTTAGTGGTGAAATCAGATCCCTAAACCCTTGTCTTTTGTTAATCTCCCTGCATTTTTATTAGTCATTGATTTTTACCATTCCATTAAGTTTTTGCAATTCTATCCATCATTACACCTTATTCATTTAATTATAAATATATTCTATTTAAAGATAGTGTATTTTAGTAACTAAAACTAATTAAGTCGGTTTGGTCATTCTATAGGATCAACCCTTGCATTGCACTATTGGTCTCATTTAGATGGTGACTCAAGAGGGGGGGGGGGTGAACTGAGTCTTTAAAATTTTTGGCTAGCTAAAGATTAAAGTGCACGAGTAAAGAAAAGACTGATAACACAATTTACTTAGACTGGTATTTTTATAGTGGTTCGGCTCTTCACTTGGGTTCCTACTCCACTTCTTTGAGTTAGCCCTACTTGCTAAACTCAAGTTCTACTAACACCTTCTTTAATCAGTAATCTCCTAATCAAACAAATACACCTGTTGGTTTTCAAGCTCACCAACTAACTTAAACAAATACCAAGCAAGTATTCTACTTGCTTTAATTACATAAAGGCAAGTTCTCAAACTTACAAAGATATATAGAAATAATTCTGTACAAGTATTAATGCCTTAAGTAGGCTGATTTTGTACGAAGTTTGAAAGTAGTAAATATAAGTAATATGATAATAAAAGCAGTAGGATTCAATCTCTAGAAGTGGTTGAATGAATGGTTTTGAATGCTTCTTTGAATGAACTGTAGTAGAGTTGAAATCATGGAAGAAAAGCATTAAAGACTTAGTAAATGCTCTCTTTTATTTTTTAGTTTGAAACTCTTTTCTTCTTCATTCTCAGTTAACTTCTTTTATATTTGAGGTCTCTGACTTTCTTTGAGATCTCTGACTTTCTCTGTTGTGGCAAGTGAGAATCATTAAATGCTGAGAAACATTCAAATTTATAACTATTATACTTTCAGTGAGGTTTCAGAGGCTATAAATTAGCTTCAAATTCTCCAAGCTTTTAAGAGATAGGTAGTTCTTCGCACACTTCATATATTTTCATATCTTCGGATGCTTCGAAGATATGTTTTGGAAGCTCCAAAATGGCGTGATCGAAATGACTTCCATCGGGATCATGGAGGGTGACTCCAAAGGAATTGACTTCACACTCCACAATATTTCTTTGTCTTTAAAGTAAATATTCAGTGACTCCAAGGAAAACTAACTCTAAACTCTGAAGTGCTTGTTTTTTGACTCCGATGAGTCATATTTACTGAAGAGTGTTCTGTTAACTCTGAAGGCTATTGTTCGTTGTCTCCTAAATGCTTTGTCGGCTCCTGAAGAACTTTACTTATCTCTAAATCTTGTAATCTCATGACTCTGAAGTGCTTTAACTTTTTCTAAGGTTTTGAGTTTCCAACTCCGAAGCAACTTGATTGATTCTGAAACAATTGACTTAACTCCAAACCTTGTAAGGCCATGACTTCGAAGTGCGTTACTTTGAAGTGCGTTAACTAACTTCATCTAAGCTCTTGCCTCTGAAGTAGTGTCATCACTCTGAAGTTATTTTTCTGTCTCTAAAGTACTTTAGTGGCTCTAAGACATTTTTGCTGAATTTGACAGTTGTGACTTTGTGATCCCGAAAGATCGTTGCTTTGTCTCCAAAGCTTTCCAGTGGTTCTGAAGCACCTTTGCTTGACTCCGACATGTGTGTCTTCATGACTCCAAAGAGTTAATCTCTTATCTCTAAAATATATGAGCAACTCCAAAGAGTTCATCCCTTGTCTCCAAAGTGCTTTGATAAACTCCAAAGGGATGAAATTTAAACCTGAAGTTGACTCCGAAGCTTCCTTAAAACTTTAAATTTTATGTTTTCTTCTTTTAAGTATATCTATGACATATATACTTAGATTTCTTGAGCATTTACTTAGTTTCTTCCTTTGGTCATCATGAAGATTATTCTCAAGTTAAGTATTAAAAAATATTTCTGCAACGTGCCTAAGAATGAATTATTAGTACCTTAATGTTTCACTCATGTTTTTGCTCATCATCAAAACATGGTTGGTTAAGAATGTTCATCATCAAAATCAAGTTGCGTATGTTCAATATGCATACTATATTGCTATACATTTGTACACTTGTGAGGAATTATAATTTGAACCATCATAGGCCTATAAATGGTGAAAGACACAATAGAGAAAGTGGCTCAAATTAAAGAAAAGATTCAGATTGCTCAATTAGGCCAGAAGAGTTATGCTGATATACACAAGCATAACTTATAATTTCAGGTAGGAGACAAGGTTTTCTTAAAAGTGTCTCCTATGAAAGGTGTAGTGAGATTTAGCACTAAAGGTAAACTAAGCCCGAGATATGTGGGACCTTATGAGATTCTAGAGCAAATTGGGAAAGTGGCATATCAGGCTGCATTGCCACCATTATTGAGTGGAATACATGATGTATTATATGTATCTTTTGTTAATCAAAACCTCTTCACTAGGCTTATTTTGATGATGAGCATTTCTAACTAGCTAAGTTTTGATGATGAGCAAAAGCACATGAGTGAAATTTTAAGTTACTGATCATTATTTCCCAAGTGTATTGTAACAAACAATACATCAAGAAAATAGCATAAGTGGATAGCGCATATGAGACTACATCAGAGACAAGATCTATAAATATATGAAGAAGAAAATCTAAATGCTCAAATAGGAAAGAACAGCATTGAAACTTTGAAGAAGTAGTGTGTGAAATAACTCCTACATATGCCTCAAAACACTACCAAAGTAATTCAGATTTGTGCTTAAAGTCAGACAAAAATCAAGGTTTCAAGTAAAGAAAAATCTAAGTTCCACACTCAAGCAATGAAATAGATACTAAAGAAGCAAGTTCAGATATTGCATAAAGAATTCAAGATGTGGAACAAGACCCGAACATTGCTAAACAAGAAGTCAAGACATTAGATCTAAAATGTCATTCTCGATATAAAATCCAAACACGAACACCATTGAAGACTAAAGAGAAAAACAGAATGTGTGCAAAAATCCAAGTCCAAAAATCTTATGTGCGAAATCATGGACATGGTCATAGTTAAAGACGCAAGATTGAAATATTAACCTTGGACATGGCAAACTCAACTTCAGACATAGCCAGGATCAAATCTTGTGACAAAATGTAACTAGTGCCAATCCAAGTCAAAAATCTTAATTATAGACATGGAAATTATTTTTGGACATGGCAATTCACTGTAAAACATGACTGAATATGGTGTTACAAACTAAACGGTTCATCCAAGTCTATAATAATAATTTCAAAAATGGTTACTCAAATCCAAACATAGAAGGAAGAAGTTGATTGCATGCTAAGCACCAGTCTGAGTCCAAAATTTAGTTCTTGACATGACTATTTGAACCCAAACATAATGGTTTACTTTGAGACATGGCCAATTAGTCATTTTCTAACTAGATAGTTAAGCAAGTCCGAAAACTTAACTCCAGACATGGAAACTGAACTCAGGCATGACTCAACAAATCTTAGACATGAAAACCCTTGAGAAAGATCCAATGGACAAAAAATAAAAGCAAGTGAAGAAAAACAAGAGCATGTGCCCTAAGACATTAAGTTCTCCTCAGCACCAGAAAGCTATCTGCATTCAAAGCTTATTCTCTACAGCAACTTTAGCGAGTTTGAAACTCTTTATGTTTATTACTATATATTTTGCTTCTACATTTAATTGTGTACAAACTTAGCTTATGGAAGAGACATTTCCTATTGTACATTTCTTTATTGACTGGGATAGCAAGCAAGGGGCTTGCTGACCATGTATGAGTTTGTTGGTTAGCTTTGGAAATCAATTCAAAAAATTTTATTGGTGAGCTTTTGGAAAACCAACCTATTCATAAGTTTGTTGGTGAGCTTCTTAAAACCCAACCTCTGTAAAAGTTCATTGGGAAGCTCAGGAAAACCAACATATGATTAGTGGAACCTGAGTACAGTGAGGAGTGAGGCCAACTCAAAGAGAAGAGTAGGTGTCATGTTGTGAGATAAACCTTTATAGAATACCTATGTGCTCTATGCTGAGTGATTTATTTCCTAATTATTACAGCATTTTGGTTTTATATTGGCCAAGATTTTAAGGCTCAATTCAAACCCCCCCCCCTCTTGAGCTACCTTAGGACAAGACCAACAATTGATATCAAAGCAAGCATCAATAGTTAACCTTGATTACTTGCTATTTTGACTACTTGAACTGATTCCTATGGCTAACACTATCCACAACATAATAGTTGAAAGACAATCAACAACCAGACCCCCATTTTTGATGGCATCAACTACGGGTAGTGAAAAATGTGTATGCAAAACTTTTTGATAGCCACTAACTATAAGTTATGGCAAATCATCAAAGATGGAAAGACTGTCACAAATATAGAGGGAAAATATACTGTTGAAGATATTGTATTAGTAGCAAGAGATGCTAAAGCTAAGATTAGCCTCTACTGTGCATTATCACCTTTTGAGTTTGAAAACATTTCTGGTTGTGGCTCTGCAAAAGAAATTTGTGATAAACTTAAAGTTGTACATGAAGGTACTAATCAGGTCAAGGAGACCAAAATAAATATACTTGTATAGGAATATAAAGCCTTTCATATCCAAGAAATGAAGCAATATTCAAGATGTTTGAAAGATTTCAAAAGATCACTAATGTGTTAAGCGATCTTGGTGAAAAATATGAAGAGCCAAAAATGGCAAAAAAGATTCTAAGATATTTGACAAGATAGTGGATGGAAAAGCCTTAGCTATCCTGGAGGTAAGAGATCTAGACAAGATGAAAGTTAAAGAGCTATGAAGCAAAAAACTCAAGAAGAACCAAAAGAAAGAAATCAATAACACTGAGAGATGAATAAGAAGATGACTCACAAAATGAAGAATCAACAAGTGGTGCTAAAAATGATGGCATGGCGATGCTAAGAAGAAGATTTAGAACCATATTTAGAAGAAAGAATAGAAGTAACTTCATAAATTTTATAAATAAAGATAAAAGAAAAGATACTCCTACATGCTATAATTGTAGAAAAACTGGCCATATGAGTTATGACTGTCAAGAGCCTGATAAGAGGCAAGGGAAATAATAGAACAAATGGCACAAGTCATTACTAAAAAGAAAAATAAAAGCAGCATGAACAAAAGCTTCAATAAGAAGAAAACCCTTGCAGCATGGGAAATGATTGAAAATATGCTACATGAAAGTGCGAGTGACAGTGAAGATGAAAATGAAGCAAAATTTAGTGGATTGTCACCTACAAAAGGAGATCAAGGAGAATACCACATCAGAATCAGCTTCATGGCTATTCATGAAGATGAACTTTTGAACTTGAATATCAAAGTTTTCTTAATGAATTAGAAAGAATATATATAAATTTTAAGGATCTTAAAGCAAAATACAATAAGACAAAGAAGGAGCTATTGAAAGTAACCAATGAATGCTCCAAGTTGAAAGATGAGAACTCCAAGCTCAAGAATGATCAAAACATCATTCTAGAACTTGAGCAAGTTAAGAAAAAAAATAATGCCCTAAGATAGACCTTAACCTCAACCTTGTTTAAAATGAGACCAAAGAATAAAGGTGGTCAATAACATAAGAAAAAGAACTATAATTCTGGAAAAAAGGACCAAATAAAACTTAGTTTGGATTCCTAAGATAGTTGCAAAAGTAGTAAATGCAATACAATCTCCTGAAATTAGAATAGTGGCACCCATGGAACAAAGGATATTAAAATTTAATGTCACTGACTCACCTGAACCCATTCTCAAATGGGTACTAAAAGATTAAAGCCCAACCTTGTCATTATAGGTGTATATGAGAGGCACAAGAAGTAGCATTTGATATATTGATAGTGGTTGCTTAAGACACATCATAGAGGAGAAGGAGTTGTTCACTAAATTAAAAGAAAGACATGGTGGAATAACAACCTTCAATATAATGGGAAAGGTAAAGTGGTTGGAATTGGTAAGGTTGGACAACCACATTCTACTACTATTTCAGATGTACTTCTAGTTAAGGGACTAAAATATAATCTTCTAAGTGTCAGTCAGTTTTATGACAGTGGTTACAAGATTATGTTTGAATCTTACATTGTTTAGTCTTAGATCAAAATGACTCAATTGTAATTCTAAGCAAAAGGCATGAAAATGTGTATATAGTAAATGTATTTGATATCCAAGCTAAATGTCTTGTTAGTCATGATGAGCCACTACTGTGGCAATGAAGATTGGGACATGCCAACAAAGATATGATAGAAAGACTATACATAAAAGATCTTGTAGTTGGCTTACTCGAACTAAAATTTAACCAAAGAATAGTTGTGTGATGCATGTTTAAAAGA
Organism: Pouteria campechiana; assembly: GCA_036873735.1. Taxonomy (NCBI): domain Eukaryota; kingdom Viridiplantae; phylum Streptophyta; class Magnoliopsida; order Ericales; family Sapotaceae; genus Pouteria; species Pouteria campechiana. The sequence goes on from JAYJMB010001656.1 coordinate 25,633, forward strand.
AAAGCAGGCAAAAGAATCTTTCAAGCCAAACAAGGAAGTACACACAATTAGGCCACTTCAATTGCTACATATGGACTTAGTTGGACCAACTAAAACTAAAAGTCTAGGAGGGAAACATTACACATATGTTATTGTTGATGACTATAGTAGATATACTTAGGTAATGTTTCTTGCATCCAAGGATGAGGCTTTTTCATTCTTTAAAATCTTTTCCAAGCGAGTATAGAATGAATAAAGGCCTCATATTTTTGCCATTAGGAGTGATCATGATGGAGAATTTCAAAAATCATAACTTCACAGCTTATTATGAAAATAATGTTATCTTTTAAATTTTCTTTACATCAAGAACACCCTAGTAGAATGGAGTATAAAAAGGAAGAATAGAACCTTACAAGAAATGACAAGGATCATGTTGAGTGAATATAATCTACACAAAACTTTTTAGCTGAGGCTATGAATATGATTAGTTTTATTATAAATAGAATTCATACTAGGCCAATACTCAACAAACCTTTATTGGAGATATATTATGGTAAAAAGATCAATATATCATTTTTTTTTATAGTTTTGGCTATAAATGTTTTATTCTCAACAATGGAAAGGGAAACATTGAAAATTTTGATAATAAATCTGATGAATGAATATTCCTTGGCTATTCTATTGTTAGTAAAGATTTTAGAATTTATAATGTTACTGTAGAAGAATCTATTCATGTCAAAATTGATGAATCTTCTAACTAATTATTTGAAAACACCAAAGAATGTTGATGATGAAATAGATAAACTTACAATTGATATGGAGAGAATAAACTCATAAAATCAAAACAAACAAACTCCACAAATAGAAACAATAAGGGATGGAGCTGACAGACAACTTGAATCATCTACTAGTGAGGCATGTGAAGAAGGTAACTCTTCTCTTCCTAAAGATTGGAGATTCATGCATGATCATCCTGAAAGTCAAGTAATTGTTGATGCGTACGATAGAGTTAGACCTAGATCATCGTATCACCAAATATGTGGTAAATTTTTAACTTTATTTCTCAAATAGAGTCAACTTATATAGACCATGCATTAAAAGATGAGAACTGAATTTTAGGTATGCAAGAGGAACTAGACCAGATTAAAAGAAATAATGTATAAATTTTAGTTCAAAGACCAAATCACTAATCAATTAATGAAACCAAATAGGTCTTTAGGAACAAACTTGATAAATCTGGATTGGTAGTGAGAAACTATAACAACTGAGGGTTGAAAATGAGGGGTAAACATTTTTTTTATATGATGATTAGAGGTGAGAAAGCTAAAAAATGTAAATGGTGTCACTTGTGTCCAAATGTTTACATAGAAATTGGATTATATAGACAAATTCTTTTACATAAAAGTTGTATATATTAAAATTTTCTTTCTAATGAATTAAGAATCACTTAATTCTAAGTTCATATGAGGAATTGATAGTTGAAACATTGTACCTATCTCCAAATACAAAAGGCATCACTTTGAGGCCCCATGACTCCAAATGGAGGCTGATTTAGAAAATGTGACCAAAATGAAAGTTGTAGCCCTTAAAATTATCTATCCAATACAATAAAAATTACTCAATTAAGATTTCTTCTTAATGGCCCCACTAGGCCTATGGGTTTTCACATTGCCTTATAATTTTTTTATTTTTAAGAAAATTTCTGCCTAAAATTTAGCAGAGTCTCCTCTGACGTATCAAGATTTACACTTGTGCATACATTAATATATAATTCTATATTTTTATAATCATAAAAATAATCACAAAATAACAACGTTAACCATAAATTCACACCCACACCCACAGCTACTTGCTTAAGACCGGAACTATTTCATGATGGTAATATACATCACTAGGATCCTACAAATCCATATACAATATTATCAATAATTCATATGACATGCCAATACATTTCACTTTTACATCATTTGGAATCTTTTTAACTACAATCATAAAACACATAATGAAATTACCATTATACAAATACTCAATGGGATTTCAATACCAACATTCTATCATACCATCAAAATGTCTTTTATTCCTTATCATGCATCCTTACCTACAATTAGGAATTTTTACTTGACCTTTCGGCTAACAATTTAAAATAAATGCATGAATCCAAGTGAACTTAGTAAGTAGGTTGAATGGAAAACAATAATCAACAAGGTAAAGGAATAACATATTCTAAGTCATCAATTCATAAAATCATAATTACTACACAAGACAATCCATGATATATCAAACTTTGAAACCATGCACTTACATCTCATACTAGAAATGTAATTCAAATCATATACCATTCAGGATAATGCCATCCATAAACATATGCTCATAAGGTTTAAGTTCTCATTATTCCAACATAACAATATGCTTTTGGGATATGCATGATCCCTACTCAAACACACATACTTCTACCATTAGTATTCTAATCATCATCAAGAAAAACTACCTATTCCCTTGTTCTGACCTCTACTTCATAAGTTATCATAAACATTTACAAATCAAGGGATACTTCTTATTCTATTAACTTACACATGTATAAAAAAAGTCACATTCTGACAACATCCCAAACCATCACATATCACAATTAATTTCAAGCCATGGGATAATCATTATCCCATCAAAACATACTATAACTCAACATAAACATAATCTTAAATACAATTAAGGAATACCAATATTCCCAACTAAGCATACAATACATGGTCCAATAATCACTTAGGAAAACATGATAGTCAACATCAAGGGATACTCACTATACCAAAATCCATACAAGCATATAAACAATTTCATATAATCAATTAGGCCAAACATGTGCATATACAAGCCAATGGGATATTCATTATTCCCAACCAAGCATTCCACATAACAAAAGCATCCTACTTACTTGACTAGAAAGCATTTCATAAATCCTCAAATTTTATCTTTCAGCTTCCCATCAATGCTTGAATAACCTTGCACAAACTACATGTGGCACAATTCAATTTACCTATATGCCTCATATAGGCACATTTCATCATCCATGTACTATACATAGCTTACCTATGAATCCCCACAATGACTTAGCAGCTTACATGCATTTCAACATTACTAAATTCATATTTAATACTTTTAATACCATAAGAACTTTGTTAACAATTACTTACACCTTTCAACACTTGTTCTAGTGGAGGATTACCTTTCTTTCCAAATTACACTTTAATATAATTCATCAAATAAGTTATGTACATGATTGATTTATAAATTTTTAACAACAAGTTACATGTTCCATGCATTTCTAACTATATACAATCTGTATTCAACTTATTTATCATCAAAATATCATAAATAATAACTCAATTAAGTCTCAAGTCATTCCACCTTGCTACCCACTATCTTCTATTCATGCATTTTATTAAAAAGGTCACAAGCATGCATTAGATTTCCAATTTTTAGCAACTTACATGAAGATTCATGAGGTTCCCTTAATATACAACTTATTTTTAATGTCCTAAACATTATAAATACATCTTAAATGCATCAATTACATCCTAAAATCATCAAACAAGTTGTCCAAACTATCCATCACACCATAACTGCTCCTCATGCCTAAATAGATTATTGTCCATGAAGATAGATGGGTTTTGCATGCCTAAACATCATCGAAACATCCCAATTGCTGTATTATACATTTGCCCCTTGAAATCCCATGAAAATCAATACGAATCATCTTATTTCCCTAGCAAAATCATGACTTATCCATACTAATCCCCCCACCCACGTTGGTGCCCATGAATGGGGAAAACCCTAGTAACAAAAATTAGAAAAATCAACATTAAGGGGAGCTTACCACTGGATTTCTCCAACCTTCAATCTCCCATGTCTCCCATGAACAACATCTGAACTGGAAGAAATGGATTTTTCACTTATTTATTTGTTGCCCAACCATGCAAAAATGGAGAGTAGAAGGAACATGGGATGAAAGCACACAAAAAGGGAAATTTTCAAGCTCAAAATCAGCCATTAATGGAGCTTGGAGGTGGTTGAATTAAAGGTGGGTGTGAGAGAGTAAGAGAGGGCACTAATGGGTTTGCAAGAGGGCGAAGGATCACATAATGTATTCTTGTTTTCGGTGCTCTAATGGTGCACCATGCACATATACACCTAATCAATGTAACTAAGCCCATTAATTAGGAAGTTTAATTCCCTCAACTCCCCCGCTATATGGACATTAAACTATAAAATTAATTTTCTTAAATAAATAGGAATAATGTCATTTAATTATGATTAACATGCCTTAATCAATTTTTGGGCCATTACTCACCCACTAGATAATTAAGCCTCAAGTGTCACATAAAATTAATAAATCATTTGCAAATTCAACATTATATACGTATATTTATCTCAATGGGTCTTACATATAAATTCTTAAAATTATTTTGCATAATTAATACACAAAATTTCAAAATTATCTAGCTTAATCTTAGAATTTGCATCCAAAATCTTATAATTTCAAAGTTATGAGATTAACCTAGATAATTTTAAAATTTTGTGTATTAATTATGCAAAATAATTTTGAGAATTTATATGTAAGGACTATTCAGATAAATATATGTATACAGTATGAAATTTGCAAATGATTTATTGATTTTATGTGACACTTGAGGCTTAATTATCAATTGGATGAGTAATGACCCAAAAATTGATTAATATATGATAATCATGATTAAATGATATTATTCCTATTTATTTGAGGTGATTAATTTTGTAGTTTAATGTCCGTATAGTGGCAGAGTTCATGGAGTTAAACTTCCTAATTAATGGGGTTAATTACGTTGATTAGGTGTACATGTGCATGGTGCACCATTAGAGCACCAAAAACAAGAGCACATTATGTGCTCCTTCACCCTCTCCCAAACGCATTCGTGCCCTCTCTTCCTTGCTCACAGCCACCTCCAAGCTCCATTAATGGCCAAATTTGAGCTTGAAAATTTCCCTTTTAGTGTGCTTCCAACGCACATTTCTTATGCTCTCCATTTTTTCTTGGTTGGATGATAAATAAAGAAGAGAAAATTTGTTTTTTCTAGTTCAGCTACCATTCATGGGAGACATGGAAGATTGAAGCTTTGAGCATCGTTTTATAGTGGGAGACATGCTCAAATCCAATGGTAAGCTTCCCCTCATCCTAATTTTTCAAAATTTTGTTGTTAGGGTTTTCCCCATTCGTGGGTAGCAACGTGGGCCGGGGGGAATATACAGATGTTTCTCTTCTTTATTTGTCACCCAACCAAGCAAAAATGGAGAGCATAAGGAACGTTGGATGAAAGCACACAAGAAGGGAAAATTTCAAGCTCAAAATTGGCCATTAATGGAGCTTAGAGGTGGCTGCAATGAAGGTGGGTGTGAGGGAGGAAGAGAGGGAATGAATGGGTTTGGGAGAGGGTGAAGGAGCACATAATGTGCACTAACTCTCGATGCTCTAATGGTGCACCATGCACATGTATACCTAATCAATGTAATTAACCTCATTAATTAGGAAGTTTAATTCCATCAACTCCCCCTCTATATAGACATTAAACTATAAAATTAATCTCCTCAAATAAATAGGAATAATGTAATTTAATTATGATTATCATGCCTTAATCAATTTGTGGGTCATTACTCACCCACTTGATAATTAAGCCTCAAGTGTCACATAAAATCAATAAATAATTTACAAATTCAATGTTAAATACATTTATCTCAATGGGTCTTACATATAAATTTGTAAAATTGTTTTACATAATTAATACACAAAATTTCAAAATTATCCAACTTACTCTCATAATTTTGAAATTACAAGATTGGTTTTTGTCTTCGGTTATGGTTCATCCATTCAAAATTGAAATAAATTTGTCTTTAGTTGTGGTTCATCCATTCAAAATATTGGTTTTTGATTTGTTGTGTTTCCTTTTCTTTATATAGATCAAAATACATTTTTCTTTTCTTTTTATTATGTTTGTCATAGAATTCTTGGTTTACGAGATTTTGATTGATTATAAATTCTTTAGATTCATCAATAATAATCATATTTAAAGAATCTTCCATCTGGGAAGCTGTTGGAGACATATTTTGAGAATGTTCTTTTGGCTCAACAGGACTGACATGAGATGGAATCTCATTCCGTGTCTTGGAACTATGAAGTTTTCTAACAAAGTCTTGACCATGTCTCGGAATTGAACTAGTGGGTTGATTCTCATAATATGGCTAGGAATATGTTCCTTCTATATTAATTCCATTTAATTTTTGAGGTTTATATTATGGTATTTCTGAACTTCTGAAACTTCTAAAAAATCCTTTAGATGGTTTGGTGATTATTGGGGTAGAAATCAATTTTTTTGGGGGAATTATTTCAACATCTCCTTCTTAGTGTTGGATTATGGTTTCCATTTGGGCCCTTAAAGGCTGGTGGGATAACCAACTCGCTAATAATCAAAAATCTTAAATTCTTATAAAAAAGACTCCCAAGGAGAATTAATCCTAAATGAAGATGTAAACCACAACAATATATTCTAGCCACCTTAATCTTTACAATCGCTAAATATTTTATTGGTCCAACAAATAAACTTGAAGAAAATATTTCAAAAATCTTACAAAATCTTAAATGTTGAAGATTGTCATAATTTCTCTATTACAAAGATACATTTTTATCTTATGCAATGCAAAGATCTGACTATGATCAAACCTATTGGAAAGAAACATTTATCCTTAATCTTCCCCCTTATGTTGCAACTAAAATATAAGAGAGACTAAAAGATCAAAATCAATGAATAATCCCTTATAAAAATCTTACTTACGGAGACCTAATTTCTACAGTCAATGATATAGGATTAGTCTTCTGTAATAATCTAAAACAAAAAGAGCAAGCTAAAGATGAATTTAAACACTCTAAATATGAAATCAGATCATTCTATAAACAATTTCATTTTGAATCTTCCATAACAAAACATAAAATACATAAATGTAAATCATCCAAAAAGGAATTCCATAAAGAATTTAACAAATATAAAAGATATCATAAAAAATATAACATCACTAAAAAAGCATCCACTTCGTATAAAAAATCTACCAATACATGTTTCAAATGTGGAAAACCCAGACGTTATTCTAAAAAATGCCTAGAAAGCTTCAAACAAAAAGAAAAACTTAAAAAGAAAAAAAAATCAAATCCAAATCAATGATAATGATATAGAAGAGTCATTAAAAACTCAATTAATGAAGAGTTTAATCAACACTGACTTAGACTCTTCATCATCGATAGAATCAACAGAATCTGAAAGAGAAATTAACCCAATCAAATCTAATGATGAATCATCAGATACTTCCCTTCACATTTGTATGATAACTAAAGAACAACATAATCTTCTTGCTTTTGCTTCAGAAATAGAAGAACTTGGATAAAGTTATCTTACTTGAAATAAAATAACACCCATATTAAAATCCTAATCCCATGAACCAAAATTACCTAAACCAAATTACAAAGATGATCTAAAATACATACTAAAACCCTTAAATAAATCAAAAGAATCAACAACTCAAGATTTTCAAAAACAAATTAATGAACTAAAAGAAGAAATATCTTCTATGAAAAAAGATCTTTTTTCCCTAAAAACAAAACCAAATCACTCCTGTAAAAGATTCAAGCTCAGAATCAGAATCAAAAGAAAATAATAACTTTGAAAAGGAACAATACTTTGAAAAGGAACAATCTCCTAACCCAAATAGCTATCTTAATAAAATCATCCAAGTAAAAGTTCAAAAATGGTATATTGATATCCATTTAAAAATTGTTGAAATATTTCATCTAAAAACCACTACTTTAGTAGATATAGGTGCAAATTCAAACTACATTCAACAAGGGCTAATGCCAATAGCCTATTATGAACCTACTAAAGAATCCCTAAAAGGTGTAGGGGACAACTATTCCATGTTTAATGCAAATTATATGATGTTGAATGCTTATTCAACATGCTAACAATCAAAACTCATTTCATCTTTATCAAAATCTTCATAATGAAGTATTCTTAGGACCCCATTCATTAACCAAATAAAACCTTTCATGGTCATCAATGAAGGAATAACCTTCACCACCTTCAATAATTCAAACATCTTAAAATTTATTGAAAAATCAAAACATAAATCAATTAGGAAAACATCTTTCCTAAATCTTTTAATTAACAAATAGAAGCATCTAAATTATTTAAAAAATGATTTAGATACTAAAAGACTAGAGGATCAACTCCACCAACCAGAAATTAATAATAAAATAAAATATTATGAGACAAAATTTCTCAGTCTTGTATGTGCAGAAGTCCCATGTGCAATTTGGAATAAAAAATAACATGTGTTAAGTCTACCATACAAGGAAGACTTTAGTGAAGTTGATATTCCCAACAAAGCTAGATCCGTTCATATGAGTCATGAACTTTTGGTTCATTGCCAAAAGGAAATCACATACCTCGAACAAAAGGTTCTAATACATGATTCAAAATCTCTATGGTCTTGTGCTACATTCTATGTTCAAAAAGCCTCTGAAATAGAATATGGAGGACCAAGACTAGTAATAAATTATAAGTTGTTAAATCAATTTTTAAAATGGATAAGATATCCAATCCCTAACAAAAGAGATCTCTTGCATTGGTTCACCAGTGCTAAAATCTTTTCTAAATTTCACATAAAATCTAAATTTTGGTAGGATTTTAGAAAAGGATAGATATAAAACTGCATTCACAATTATGTTTGGCCAGTACAAATGGAATGTAATTGCATTTGGTCTTAAGAATGCTCCTTCTGAATTTGAAAAAATTACATTCTTAACCAATTTATGTCCTTTTCTACTATCTATATTAATGATATTTTAGTGTTTAGTAAATCTCTTGATGAACACTTTAAACATCTTAACTCAATCCTTTGGTAGTTTGTTCAAAATGGACTAGCTATCTCTAAAACCAAGTATACTTTTTGTCAACCTAAAATATGATTTATAGGTCATGAAATCTACAACAACACACTCACACCAATCCAAAGAAGCCTAGAATTTATAGAAAATTTTCAAGATAAATCATAGATAAGAATTAGCTTCAAAGATTCCTAGGCGCTTTGAATTATATTTCTGATTCTTATAAACATGTAAAAATTGTAGCCAAACCTCTTTACAAAAGACTAAGAAAAAATCAAGTTCCTTGGACAAATGAGCATACAACCACTATTCAATGAATCAAATGCGAAGTCAAGAGTCCACCACTCTTACACATTGCAGATCCAAGCCTTTCAAAAATTATATCGACAGATGCCTTTGATATAGGCTATGGAGATATCTTCAAACAAAAATCTAAAAATGGTTAGGAAGAACTAATCCAATATCATTTCGGAGCTTGGAATGACACCCAAATCAAATATTCAACCATCCAAAAGGAAGTCTTGAGCATTATCAAATGCATTCATAAGTTTTAATCTAGTTTGTTAAATCAACAATTTTTACTTCGAATTGATTATCAATGAGCTAAAAGCATTTTAGAAAAAGATGTCAAAAACTTTGTAGCCAAACAAATCTTTGTTAGATGGCAAGCATTGCTTTCAATATTTGATTTCAAAATAAAATTTATCCCAGGAAATTCCAATAACCTTGCTGATTTTCTTACTCATGAATTTCTATAGGGTTTTTTGTAAAATACCATCAACCATGGCTATGAAGCCAGTCAAACCAAAAAAGCCCCAAATCAGGTCTAAGGCCCAAAGGATTATGAGATGCCTTTGACATCACAAAACTAATCTAGGCCTCAAACTCATTCTTTGGCCAAAAAATCACTCTTTCATCACCATCATGGGTTTCAATAGTCGAAATAGATGACCAGTAAGCCCAGTCTCAAAAGGAGACCCAAAAGCCCAAATCCTATTCATCCTCTTCCTAATACACTCAGATGAGTGAATCCACATCATTGAGCTCATAAAGCTCAATCCACAGCTCAAAGATACTAAGCCAATTAAGTCTATGATTAACAAGATCGAAGGCAAGGCCCAGACCCATCTCCAATCAATCAAACTGGTTACACCGGCCCAACTTCAATCAACAACCCCAACAATAATTAGCTTGGCTTCAAAATCAAAGGAAGTAGTATCATCCCCTACTATCCTTAGCCAAAGTGGACCAAAGGTAAAATCAAAATATTTAATGAAATAAGATGACATTCAACCAATCTTATTATTGGAACCAAAATTTGATTCCTCTCTGGATCCAGAAGTGGTGGTAAATTCAGTCTTTCGGGAATCACATTGTAATCCGCACCTTGATATTTTAAAAACTAAAAAGTTTTATTAATTTATTCTAGTGGATACTAAATCTGTTGAAATTAAGCACTACTCTAATAAGGATGATAATAGTATAGTTGCTTATTCAGCTTGCAAAATTTTTAAAATCATAACCCCAACAGATTTTGGAAGGATTTTAAAAATGAAAAAATTTTCAAAAATTTCAATATGCTTATCTATACCTATTGGGATTACCAACAATCATGGTATAGGATGTTTTATCTTCAAAACCCATATTTTAATCATTCATGGATGATATTTTTCAAAAAAGACACCAATCTTTTTCCTCCTCTTTGGTTTACAAAATGGTGGGAGTATTTTGGCACCATTCATGAAATTTTCCCTCAATCAGTAGAACTATTTTATGTCAAAATATGCTCCAAAGCCACATGAATTAATCTTTCAAAAAATCAACATCTTTTGCATCTAGTTTGGCCTTGCATGGATTTGTAAGTGGGAGTTCTGCTTCTAAGCCAATCAAAAACCCTATCCAACATCTCTTGCTAGGGTTTTCAAAGTCAAGTGGTGAGATATATATAATGCCTCTGTAGCATGTCTCACTAATCTCTAGAAATTCCTCAATCAGGCTTCTTCTGAGTGTCACCAATCTTATGTTGAAGAAGCTAAAGAAAAATTCACTTAGCTTCTCAAAAGACAGCCATCTAGAATCCCCTGTCCATGGAAAAATCTCTAGAGGATCTCATGAAGGTACTTTCATAGATCCAATCAGAGCTATCCCTAGCTCCCTTAACTCATCATGTCTCTTTGGCTGAGTCTAAAGCTATGTTAGAAGCTTCAACTGAAGACTTTGTTCAGGAGAATGAAGACATGCTCGGGCTCACTGAGTGACAATGTCACATCCTATTGGAACATGAAACAAATCTTTCTGATCCACTTTGGATTCTTATCTCATTGTTGGATGATGGTCTGGCACCCTGTCTGTGTGTCACAATGTGTATCCATGAGTGTTGAAAGCAATTTTGGCATTTTCTAGAAGAATCTACTTTTTGGTGAAAAAACAACCTCCTTATCAAAAACTCTACTGGCATCTTCCCAATCATGGAGCAAACAATGAAGACTTTTCTCACTCCTCAATCATGATAGCATCCAAAGCCCATTTATAAGTAGAGAGCCTTATAAGCATAAGGAAAACAACCCTCGGAGTCCCTCTTCTCTTCCAACTGGTGCTTCCAATCCTCTAAAGATGAAGAAATCCTTGTTATTCCTTTACCCGATTGATAAGATCATAATATATAATATTTTTTTACATATGTAAGATTTTCTTTTAATATATTTTCAGTAGTTTATATTGACATTTAAGTGAATATTGTACTCAACAGAGTTTGTTTTGTTGCAGACATAAAATTCTGTAAAATGAAACTGAAGATTACAAAAGATGTCACTTTAAAGTAATTTCTGAGACTGATAAAGGCACATCTGAAGAATAGATTTATCTAAAGAATATGTTTAATATGAAAGTTTTAGAATTTATTCTTATCTTTCCAATGCATCAAAAATTACATGGTTCTAAGCTCATATGAAGAAGTTACATCCAAAACAATGCAACTCTTTCGAAAGACTCCAAAACATTAATTTCAAATGTACACAAGGCATCATTTTAAGGGCCCACGACTCATAGAACATGGATGACTCAGAAATAGTGATCAAAATGAAACTTGTAGCCCCTAAAATTATATATCCAATGAAAAATGAATGGTACAATTCTAAGCTTGTACGAGAAAGTTATGATCAAAACAGTGCTACTCTTTCCAAAAAACTCCAAAGTATCAATTTTAGAGGCAAAACAAAAGGTAGTACTTTGAGGGCTCATGATTCAAACTAAAAGTAAAAGTAGGAAAATTGATTAACATAAAAGTTATAGATTTTGAAATAATCTATCCAACCCAATAATTGGAGTTTGTATAAGAAAGTTATGATAATTCTACTAAATCTTCTCTAGAACATCAAAAACTCTGAAGCAGACTTGACAACTCCGAAGTTCACTTAAGAGAAATCCAAAGTAGAATCAACAACTTTGAAGTTTACTTTAGAGAACTCTGAAGCAGAATTAACAACTCCAAAGTTCACTTCAGAGAACTTTGTAGCAACATTTTTTACTATGAAGTTCACTTTAGAGAACTCCGAAGTAGGAATTCAAATTTCTGCTTGATCTTCAGTGCATCCACAACAAGAAACAAGCCTTGAAATCAAGCTTAGTTATTTTTCCATTCGTCAGATGTTACAAATTTAAAAGTATGTGACATGCGGATTACAAAGTATTATTAGAAGCTGATTTTTAGGCTCAAGATTATATTACAATTTTCAAAACTCAGGATACGTAGCAACTTAGTTATTTTGAGAACTTCTATTTTTATACATTGCAATATTTTGGAAGCTATATTTTCATGAGGAAATACTAAGTTATTACTAAGTTCTACTAAAACCCTATTGCTTGGGTTATTTAAAGAGACCTCTAGAACATAGTTGAGGAGGCTGGATGAGAGAAGTTCTCCAAGGGAGCAAGAAAGGGATTTCAAGTTTTGCGATCATGCATATTTAGAGAGTTTTATTTTTTTTTATTATGAACTAAATTCCTTTTTCTAGGGCAATGATCTAGCCCTCCTTGATATTCATTGTTAATAGAGACTATTGGGTTACTAATTCAATATCATCTTGTTTCATTCATTGTGTATAATGCAATCATCTAATTTATTTAATTATTTAATCACCAATTATGTGAATTAGCTTGATTATGTTTGAGTACGTGGTTAAGGTAGATGACACATGTGAAACCATGTACTATACTCTTTTGAATGAATGAGTAGATGGTTAAGGTAGATGCCATATGCTAAACTATTCTACCTGGTTCATTAAAGTTCTTCTAATCTTCATGAGTTTTCAATCTCAATTACACTATACGCCATAGGTAATTGGAATGGGAGAAAATACTTGATTTAAACCTAGACGCCTAATGGTAATAATCATACAGTGGATAGAATGAATCCAAGATGCTGAATTGATACCAATATCTCAACAACATTGAATTTCATTGAGTGGTGAAATCAGATCCCCAAACTCTTACAACCTAAATTCTCTTTTACATTACTTATTGTCATTGTTTGCTATTATTTTGCATTACACTTCTAATTACTTAGCCTTTAATTCATATTGTTGATTTAGGATAATTTAGTTTTAGTAACTAGACATAATCGAACCAGTTTGATAGTTCTCTGTGGGATCGACCCTTGCTAAGCACACTGTATTGCTATACACTCATGCACTTGCGAGGAATTATAATTTGACCATCACCAATCTTTGTATAACAACCTCATCAATTGTAATTGATTTTCATTGGAGAACCAAAACACCTCATTGAGGTATTATCTTTTGTATTTTTCTTTTTCTTAATGATAATCATGGGGTAATACCCATTTTCTATGTTATATGACTTCTAGTATTTCCAACATTTACTTTTTTTTATTACATATTTGTTATCATCATGCTAGAGTAATATTATACTCAGATGAATGAAAAAGCTTTTACTTGGTTGGGCCATAAATAAAGAAGAGAAATTTTTGTTTCTTCTAGTTTAGCTGCTATTCATGGGAGACATGGGAGATTGAAGCTTGGAGCATTGTTTTATGGTGTGATACATGCTCAAATCCAGTGGTAAGCTCCCCCTAATCCTAATTTTTCAAATTTTTGTTATTAGGGTTTTCCCTATTCATGGGAAGCAATGTGGGAGGGGGAATTAGTATGGTTAAGTCATGACTTTGATGGGGGAAATTGCATGATTCATCTTGATTTTCATGCTATTTCAAGGGGAAAATGAATAATATAGCAATTAGGACATTTTGATGATGTTTAGGTGTGAAAAGCCTATCTTTATTTTTGTGGAGGACAATCTATTTGGGTGTGAGGGGTTGTGGTGTGATGGACAGTTTGGACAATTTGTTTAATGATTTTAGGATGTAATTGATGCATTTAAGATGCATTTATAATGTTTAGGATATTAGAAATAAGTTATATATTGATGGAACCTCATTAATCTTGGTATAAGTTGCAGAAAATTGGAAAACTAATGCATGCTTGTGACTTGTTTGATAAAATGCGTGAATAGGAGATAGTGGGCAACAAGGTGGAATGATTTTAGACTAAATTTAGTTATTATTTATGATATTTTGATGATAAATAAGCCGAATACAGATTGTATATAGTTAGAAATGAATGAACATGTAACTTGTTAAAAATTTATAAATCAATCATGTACATAGCTTGTTTAATGAATTATATGAAAGTGTAATTTGGAAAGAAAGATGATCCTCCACTAGAACAATTGTTGATAGGTGTAATTAATTGTTAACAAAGTTTTTATGGTAATAAAAGTATTAAATATGAATTTAGTAATGTTGATAATGCAAGTAAGCTGCTAAATCATTATGGGGATTCATAGTTAAGTTATGTGTAGTACATGCATGATGAAATGTCCCTAAATGAGATATATATAGGTAAATTGAATTGTGGCATATGTCGTTTATGTAGGGTTATTCAGGCATTGATGGGAAGCTGAAAGAAATTTGAGGATTTATGAAATGTTCTCTAGTCAAGTAAGTAGGCATCTTTTGATGTGGAATGCATTGTTGGGGATAATGAATATCCCATTGGCTTGTATATGGGCATGTTTGGCCTGTTTGATTGTATGAAATTATTTATATGCTTGTATGGATTTTGGGGCAGTAAGTTTCCCTTAATGTTGAGTATCGTGTTTTCCTAAGTCATGATTGGAACATGTATTGCATCCTTAGTTGGGAATATGGGTATTCCCTGATCGTATTTAATGTTATGTTTATGTTGTGTGAAATTATGTTTTGATGGGATATGGATTATCCCATGGCTTGAGATTAATTGCCGCATGTGATGGTTTGGGATGTTATGTGAATTTGACTTTTGTTATATATGAGTTAATGGAATAAGAAGTATCCCTTGATTTGTAAATGTTTATGATAACCTATAAAGTAGAGGTTGGAACAAGGTAATAGGTAGTATTCCCTGATGATGATTAAAATACTAATGATAGAAGTATGTGTGTTTGAGTAAGGATCATGCGTATCCAAAAAGCATATGTTATGTTGGAATAATGAGGACTTGAATTATTGATAATATTGTATATGGATCTGTCGGGTCCTAGTGATGTTTATTGCCATCATAATATAGTTTCAGTCTTGGGCATATATTTGTGGGTTTGGGTGTGAATTTGTGATTAATGTTGTTATTTTGTGATTATTTTTGTGATTATGAAAATTATAGAATTATATATTAATGTATGAATAGGCATATACCTTGATATTTCATGGGAGACTTTGCCAAATTTTAGAAAAGATATTTCCCTTCAAAATAAAAAAATTATTGGGTAATGTGAAAATGCTCTTATTGCTAGGATAGAAGGGCGTTACAAAAATAAGACAAGACTAGTAGTAAAAGGGTACTGTCAAGAAGAAGGAATTGATTTTGATTCCACCTTAACCATCTAGTCATTCATTCAAACGAGCACAGTACATGGTTTAGCATATGGCGACTCAAAGATCATCAAGCTAATTCACATAATTGGTGATTAGATAATTAAATAAATCAAATGATTACATTAGACACAATAAATGAAACAAGATGATATTGAATTAATAAATTAACAATCTCTGTTAACAATGAATATTAAGGAGGGCTACATCTTTGCCCTAGAAAAATAAAATTAGTTCATGATAAAAACAGAAAGAAAACTCTCTGAAATATACATGATTATAGAACTTGACATCCTTTTCTTACTTCCTTGGAGAACTTCTCATGTCCAACTCTCCCTACCAAACCCTATCCCTCATTCCTTTAAATAACCCAAGCAGCAGGGTTTTAATAGAACTCTTCTAGTACACATAAAGATCCTCTTACAATAATAACTTGTATTTCCCACAAAAATATAGCTTCCAATGCGTTATAGTGCAAAATAAATTAAAAGTTCTTAAAATAACTAAGGTGTTGCACATTGCAGGTTTGTAACACATGTGCCAAAAAATCAGCTTCCAAGAATAACTTAAATTGCGCATTTAAAAACAATCTGCAACTTCTAAAATGCATGAGTGTTGCAGTTCCAATCTTCTATTTGCAATTTTCATCCTTCTAAAACATTATGAAATCTTTCAAATTTACTTCTAAAAATTACTGTTGAAAAATACTTATAAGCTTTAGAAGTTTTCTTTCTGGTTAATCCACTTCAGAATTTCTGAACTTCCAAATTTTACTATTTCAAAAGTTCTGAAGGAGCCTTATAATTTCTTAAGATCAAGCTTTGGAAATACTTCAGAATATTGTTGCTCAATCACACTTCTGAGATTATTACTTCATGACTTTAGAAGTTTTTGTTGCACTTCTAAGAACCTCTATCACACTTCTGTTGCTATTTTTAACAAATTTTGTCACTCTTCTGAAGTTAGATTTGACCCCTTCAGAAATTCTATCAACTTCTCAAAACATCAGAAACACTTCATGTCGCCCTTCTAAGAACATTAGAGACTACCTCAAAATTACCTCTATCATACTTCTGAGCACTTCTAAACACGTTTCCAAACCTTAGAACCTCTTCTATGAACCTCAGTTAGACTTTTGAGAATGTTAGAAATCACTCAGAGTCTCTTCTAGCATTATTCAGAACCTATTTAGCATCTCTTCATAAACCTTTTCTGCACTTCTAAGATTATAAAACTCATTCAGAGCCATCTCTATTGCACTTCTGAGAGCCTCGAAAACCACTTTAGAACTTTAGAAATTACTTCTGCAATTCTTCAAAAATTCTAGTTGCACTTCTGAGAACTTCTACGTGCCTCAGAACCTGTTGAGCACCTCTTCTACAAGCATCATAACTACCTCTTTTGCATTTCTGAAGACGTCAAAAACCACACAGAACACTTTAGAAACTTCTGTTATAGTTTTGATGTGATTCAAAACCCATTTCTTCATATTAGAACCCCTTTGAAGATTCTGACACACTTCTGAAGGGCATTCTAAAATGACGCTTTTTAACCACATCAGAATCTCCTCAGAACTTTTAATGCATTTCGGAAGAGTAGGCTACTTCAAAAATTTTGAGATTGCCAATTTTCACCACGTCAAAAGCTCTTTAGAACTTTTGATGAACTTTTTACAGTTAAACGACTTCAAAAATTCTAAGTTTTGATAATTTCAACCACATCAGAATTCTCTTTAGAATTTCTGACGATGGCAAACTCCTCCAAATCTTATGACAGTTCCAAAATTCTTAGATCTATACTTCATTTCTTTGGCAGTTCTGATGTTAATACTTTGTTGCTTTAGAGATTCACTTCAATTGGTTAGAAGTTCTGATCTTATGTTTTCATTCTTGCCAACTACCCAACATTACTTCAAATGCCAAAGCAACACCTAATTGAAATGCCACAGTGCTAAGAAATTCTTTGACATGTCTACTTTCACTTTTATCTATAAATAAAAAATTACAAATCAACATAAAATTCACTTATCAAGTAATAACCAATTCGGTGTATATTTATTAGAAAGTGCTTAGAAACCACTAAATTTACATCAAAAGAGTGTTAAAAACATATGTGAATTTAGGCATTAATGGTATATTATAAGCTTATCAAATATTCCCAAACTTAGCTTTTGATCATCCTCGAGCAAATTAGCAATTTGAACTCATGAATCATTTAGGAAAATTTCTCTCAAACAATTAGTAATATGCCACATAAATTACTCATGTACAAATAACTCAAAAATTATTCAAGACACTTTTCAAGTAATATCATGAAACTCATGCTTCATTACTCCTTTCATGAAGTGAAATTGTTTGTGTGTGCAATGTCAATCTCATGCTACATACATGATTTTTAGTCAACAATGTGCAAACCAATGATTCTAATGATCTCCAAAGAATACCCCATAAGCTTGGATTTTATAATCTCTCTCCACTAATGTAGAGAACTCTATTCACTTGGATTAATAGGTCTTTTGTAAACTTATAATGGGACCTTGGGTTTGTCTAACAAGAAAGGAAGTAAGGATTCATAAAGTAAGAGATAATAGTGAATTGCATATGAATTTTCACTCTCTTAACTTTTTGTTTGGGGTTTTTCTATTTATTTTATGGATTATATTACTATCACTCTCCCAAAATTATTTTCTATCTAGTTCATTGGAATATGATCCCCCTAACTAAAAGATGATTCCTTACTTCATCCTTTTCTTTTGTCCCCTTTTCTTCTTCTTTGTGGCATTCTTCTTTTAAATTCCCCCAAACTTAATTTCTTTTGCCTCACACATACCTCTCTAACAATCATATGCATAGAATATATCTCTTATAGGTCAGGCATGGTTTTTCAGGCTGAAAGGTTCTAGATAATAAGGCTAAAGAAATAAAATCTAATGGTGGTCTTTTACATGCATTGGATCTATAATTATTTCATTAAGGTTCAAAGGGGACATTAGTGATATAATTTTCTAGGTTAGCTTGAAAGGGTCAAACTAATCAAAGAATGCCTAAATCATTTGCAAATAAACATGTTATCTAGAATTAGGATTTTGCCTTGAGGGATAATTAAACAAGTTTTAGCATGCTTGTGTCAATTAAAATAAGTCACTTAATCCACAACGTTATCAACTAATCCATGTACACTTCACATGATCATAACATAATGTGCTAAAAAAATTTCATAAATCATGAAAAAGAAAGACTTATCAAAAGAATCATTGAATCACAAGGTAGCATCTATCCTTCCTTATAAGTCATGTGCAGTGTAATAAAAAACTCAGCATATGTTACTGATCATCAAGAGAGAATCCATCCTATTCAATTTCAACATTGTAACATAGTTGCTCTGGGATTTTTTTGGCTAAGTCATTATAAAGTTCAACTCATCAAAATTACACCTAAATTCAAAAAGAAAGCCCCAAAACTGAATGCGCTTGAATGCAAATCCCAAGACACCACCAAACTTAAACCAAACATTGTCCTCTATTTGAAATAATGAAAGAAGTTTAAGATCAAGGGCTTCCTTGAATCAAGTGCATTCTGATCCTCTTTGTTTGCAATTAATATGGCATCTTCTAAAAATTTCTGGCAATTTTAACACTTGGAACGACATATACAATCCTCTGAAACTTCATTGTACTTGACGAAATTAGATTTCACCTTCTGTAAAACACACAATACACTAGAGATTAAATTAAATTTATCCTACTAGGAAAGAAAAAAATAAAATAACTAATCTAATTGCTAAGAGAATAAAGAAAGTTTAGAAAAACTTGGGTTGCCTCCCAAGAAGTGCCTTATTTAACGTCTATGCACGACGAACTCCTTCTTCATGGATTCTAAAATTCAACATCTTCATTCAGTTGCATTGTCATGACATCTCTAACATATCTCTTTACTTGATGATCGTTAACTTTGAATTTGTTCCTAGTTCTCAAAATTTTCAACTCTATAACTCCATGTGAGAACACTTAAGTGACCAAGAATAGACCAACCCTTCTTAACTACAATTTCCCCATAAATAAATGTAAACATGAGTCATAAATCAAAACTTCCATTCTAGGTTCAATGCATCTTTTGCGAATGATTTAATCATGATATCTCTTTGTTCACTCCTTGTAAATCTTCGCATTCTCATAAGCTTCATTCTCAATTCCTCTAATTCATTCAATTGAAGAGTTCTCTCTTCACTTACTTTCTATAAATCAAAGTTTAGTTTCTTGATTGCCCAGTATGCTTTGTGCTCCAACTCCATAGGTTGATGCCATGCTTTTCCAAAGACAAGTCTATAAGGACTCATTCCTATTAGGGTCTTGAATGCAGTCCTATATGGCTAAATTGCATCATTCAATTGTATTGCCTAATCTTTCCTTGAGGTGTTCACCATCCTCTCTAGAATTGCTTTGATCTTTCTGTCACTTCAACTTGTCTAAAAGTTTGTGAATGATGAGGTGTTACAATTCCATGAGTAATATTATACTTTTTTGACAAAGCTACAAATACCTTATTGTAAAATTGAGTTTGTAATGCCCTGAACCCCCACCCAATGTGTTTTGGCTATCTGGTAGATTATTCTCTATTGGGGCCTATGCGAGACATTAACATTTCTCTCTTCTTAAGCAAAGTCTTCCCATAACTCTGTAATTTTCCTATTTTGCAAAGAGATATCCTGCGATAAATCCAGCAGAGTCTCCCTTGAATTATGTGAATTCAAACTTTATATACATCAATCAAATACATTTCTAATGTCTATACTCACAATTTTCAATCATGAATAAAACTAAAATTTCAATAATTATAAATTAAACCATAATTGACTTAATTAGCCCAACTTACTCACAACCCAGAACCTGCACAGCCCCATGATGACAATAACCATAATCCAACTCCATTTCATATACATTTTTCACTATTATGACATGCCATTACACTACAAGTATACATCATTTGAAATCATCTAAAAATTCTTATACAAATACACAATGGACATAATAATATTACCATTACACAATTATCCAAATGGGATTCCAATATCATTCTATCATAAAATTAACCACCAGAAGAACATCTTCCATAACTCCGTGGCTTGACCTATCCACTAAAATTTAAATAAGAAAACATGAGTCTGAGCAACTCAGTAAGTAAGGAAAAATAATAGAAATCAAGAATCAATAATTAAGAACATGTTCATATCATATCCAAAACATGTATAGTTCTTGTTCTAATATACAAAGCATTCACATTTATCTCACAAAATGAACAACATTTTGTACAATGGGATATTCGTCATCCCCATTCATCCATATATTCATATCACATCATGTGATCATTTGATTCATGTAAATGTATCAATAACAAAAACATATCACATGATCTAAACATGCTTTGTCACAATAAATGGGATGTCCTCTATTCTTTACCAATACACTTCGTATCATAAGAAAAATACCAAGTATTTTTATCCAAGTGATACTCACTATCCCTAATAAACCAAATAATATCAACCATAAACAATTACAAGATACTCACTATCCCCAACCAAAACATACAAGCTCGGATTCAAACAAAGGTGCAATTCCCCATTCATTTAACCAGGAATGGGGGCCTACTTACCTTAATGAATTCCACTCTCGCCATCTTCAATCTCCATAAGTTATCCTTCACTCAATACTCAGTTCCCTACACATAACATATACATAATTGAAATTACAATATTCACTAAAGATTCCAACATAACATAATCTTATGATTCGATTGCACATCACTTTAGTATCTCAATGAATCTTCTTTTCTTATAATAATAATCTTATATACAATATGATTAACACTTGAACAACACAATTATATCTCAAAACAACTCAATTATTCATTTTGTCCCATTAAGGTTCTAGTGTTGTAATCAAACCCTTTTACACATGATGTACTGCTCATGTAAGCATTCCATCAACCATTTCATTAAAGTCTAACAAGGAACTTTCCTTTCTATCCATACTCATTCATAATATAATACACTTAATCTATAATTAACTATGAAACAAGAAAATTACGCCTTTAATGCCATCAATTTGCTACCAAAATCCTGTTTACATAAAAGCCCCATTTTAAATCTTCATTTCCTACAACACTCGTATATGACATGATAAACACTTAAACATCTTTAAAACAATCTCAAATAAGCCTTTAATTTGATCAATTTATTACTCACATAGCCCATGTCAAAAAACCCCAACTAGGTCAGAAATCAAAATTAAATTTCTTAGGTTCAAATCATCCCAAAATCATTGCAATTAACAAATTGATCATTTTCCCTTTGCTTTCCATATCAATTTCATATTAAAACCCCCAAAATCATTGTTCACGCATGGTTAGAAACCCTAACAACTCAAAATCATAAATTCTCATGCCTAATTAAGTTTCAAAGAATCATTAAGCATGAATAAATCATTTCCCCCATAATTTTAATGATAAATACACATCATCTTCTCTAAAAATTCCTATGCACAAAACCTTAGCAAGCTAAAAACCATAAAATCAGTTGCAAAAAAAAGGTGTTACCTTCATTCTCATGCATGGCTTCCTCCCTAGCACATGAATCCAAGCTCAAAACTCAAAAGAGCTTACTCCATTTTTGGAAAAATTGAATCTTCTTCCATTCCCACAGTTCAAATGCCCAAAACCCATACCCCTTAGCATGCTTGGATGATAATCTGTTTAAACCCTCTTATTTCTAACTCCAAATGATAAGAATTTGGGTCAAACAAGGCTAGGGAAAAAGGGGAAGAAGAAATGAAATGGGGCAAAAAGAAAATGGAATGGATGGCTAAAAAATTGCGCCACCCATTTTTATACTACTGATTGGCACCACCGGCACCAGCCCCACTGGTTGCCACCCTAGGCCACCTCTATGACCAACACCACGACACCCATTCTAGCACCGCCGATGCCAGTTTTATTGGCCTAATTTAATTCCCCTATTTTGTGGATTTTTCTCCACTTTATTCCATTCCTTTTTCGTATACTTTTAATCCTAACATTTCTCACATAATATTTACATCAAATGCATAAAAATTATGCCCCAAATAACTGATAACGAATCATTTGGATTATTTTATTAAATAAAAAGAATTTTCTTTGCATCTCAATCCATCACTAAAATCATAATTAAAAATTTTTCTTGGCTCAATTCCATTCCTTTTTTAGTTACATTAGAAACAACTTTAATGTACTCAAGTATTTAAGTACCAAATTATTAAAATTAACACCCCAAGTATTATGGAGCTCTTTATAGCACTAATGATTGCTCTTGGAGTGTGAAAACTAGAGAAAATCTTGTCTTTCAAAAATTTAGTATAACATTAGCATCACTAGTTTTATTGGTCATTGCCTCAATCCACTTAGACACATAATCAACAGCAGGCAGAATGTACATGTTTCCATTAGATGGTGGGAATGGCCCTATGAAATCATTGCCCCAAACATCAAATAATTCAATTAAAAGATTATCGGTTAGTGGCATTTCATCTAGTTTACAAAAGTTGTCAGTTCTCTAACACCTATCACACTTTGCACAAAAGGCATGAGCATCCTTGAAAGTACTTGGCTAGTAAAAATCAAATCAGAAAACTTTGAGATCAGTCTTCTTCCCTCCAAAATGCCCTCCATAGCTGAATGTGTGACAATGTCTCAAAATGCTTTGTTGTTCATCCTCTGGTACAAAATGTCTAATGAACTGATCTAGACATAGTTTGAATAGAACCGGATCTTCCCAACGTAATGTTTTGCTATCGACAGTAACTTCCTCCTTCCCTACGAATTCATCATAGGATTAAAGACTTCCTTAACTAAAGAATTACACAAATCAACACACCAAGGTTCACCTCCCTTTACAAAAAATAGTTGATCATCAGGAAAAATTTAATTGATATGAGTGTTTACTTTGTCTTTCTTTTGCTCAAAATTAGTCCCTTCGACCAACTTGGATAGATGATCAGCTATAACATTTTCACTTCCTTTCTTATCCTTGATTATTAGATAAAATTCTTGTAGCAATAAGATCTATCTGATCAAACTGGGCTTGATATCTTTCTTAGTCAGTAAATAGTTCAATACAGTATGATCAGAATAAACAATTACATTAGAACCAATCATATATGAGTAGAACTTTTTAAAAGCGAATATAATTGCAAGCAATTCTTTTTCAGTGGTAGAATAATTCAATTATGCTTCATTCAAAGTTATACTTGCATAAAGAATCACATGAGGCAATTTGTCTTTTCTTTATCCTGAAACAACACTAATAGGAAATTCAAATGCATCACACATAAGTTCAAAAGGAATGGACCAATTAGGAACTACTAAAATCAGATCAGAAGTTAATTTTTCTTTCAAGGTATTGAAAGCAACAAGGCACTCATCATCAGAACAAAAAGTCACATCTTTAGCCAATAGGTTATAAAGTGGTTTGGAAATTTTTGAAAATTCCTTTATAAACTATCTTTAAAAACTTACATGACCAAGAAAACTTCTAACTCCCTTAACTGAAGTTGGGGGAGGTAACTTGGCAATCAACTCAATTTTCCCCTTGTCCACTTTAATTCCTTTACTAGAAATAATATGCCCTAGCATAATTCTTTGCTTAATTAAGAAATGGCACTTCTCCCAACTTAAAGTTAAATTCATTTCAACGCACCTTTTCAGCACCAATTTTAAGGAAGTTATCAAGGCACTCATCGAATGAATCACCAAAAATAGAAAAAATAGACATCATACACCTTTGAAAGGTTGCCGGGGCATTGCACAAAATAAAAGGCATTCTCCAATAAGCAAAAGTTCTAAACGGGAAGGTAAAGGTTGTCTTTTCCTAGTCTTCTAGAGCAATGGGAACTTGATTGTAACCTAAAAAGACATCTAGAAAACTATAGTAAGTATGACCTACCAATCTTTCAAGTATCTAATCAATGAAAGGGAGAGAAAAATGATCCTTTCTTGTGCTAGCATTAAGTTTTTCATAGTCTATACACATTCTCCACCCTGTAGTTATTCTCATTAGTATCAACTCATTATTATCATTTTTAACAATAGAAAGATCAAATTTCTTTGGTACCACATGAACTAAACTTACCCATTTGATGTCAGAAATTAGGTAGATAATAGTTGCATCCAACAACTTGATCACCTTAGCTATAACAGCTTCCTGCACATGTGGGTTAAGTCTTCTCTAAGCATCCCTAAAAGGCTTTGCATCATTCTCCAACAAGATCTTATGCATGCAAATTGTGGGGCTAATTGTTTTACTGTCAGCTAATGTCCAACCTATAGCCTCCTTATGCCCTCTCAAGAAATTTAATAACTTATTCTCTTCATCAGCAGATAAGTCAAAAACAATTATAACTAGAAAAGTATCATTCTCACCAAGAAATACAAACTTGGTGTTCTGTGGCAGTTGCTTCAATTTTAGTTTTGGTGGTGTGACAATTGATGATGCCAAATTGGAATTCGAATGTGTCAACACCTCCTTAGTAACTTCATCTTCTCTAACTTCCTCTGCACTATCCAAACCTTCTTTTAACTCTTTCATTTCTTTATTCTTCTGAATGAATTCTTTAGTTGTAAGCACCAATTCCAATTTTTCTTTTGTTTTTGGGTGCACAAAAGTAGATGATACGAGTCCAAATCATCAATTTGAAAACAACCATTAAGATATGAAGGTAATGAATTTGTTTCCGGGTGCAAAAAAGTAGATGATAAAAGTGAGTCCAAATTATCAATTTGAAAACAACCACTAGGATCTAAAGGTAATGAAAGAGAATTATAAATAGAAAACTCCATAGTCTCATCCAGAATAGTTATTTTTGGTTTTCCATTTTGCACTGCTATGATTGTTTTTGCAGTAGCCATGAATGGATGACCCAGAAGAATGGGAACCTCTCTTTCTGGAATCAATTGCCTCTCCATATCTAGAACAACAAAATCTATAGGAATAATTAATTTATCAACCTATACTAGAATATCATCTATAATACCTCTATGATATTTCACTGATCTATCTGCAAGTTGTAAAGACTTTGTAGTAAGTTTCCAATTTCTTAAACACCGCTATAAATAAATAGAATAAGGCATCAAATTAATGCTTGCACCTAAGTTCAACATTGCCTTTACCTCATTTGTGCCTCTGATAGAAATTGTGATAATAAAACTACTTGGATCCTTCAATTTTGGAGGGATATTTGTCTGTAGAACAACACTCGCTACTTCTAAAATTATCACAATTTCATTAGATCCATACTTATGCTTTCTTAAGGTTGGTTCCTTCAAAAACCTAGCATAATCAGGCATGTTCTTAATCATGTCAAGCAAAGGTAAGTTAACATTAACTTTTGAAAGGATATCATAAATATCAAGAAATGATTTATCCAATTTGCTCTACCTCAATCTTCCTAGGAAAGGTATTGGTGGATCATAAGGCAGTTGCGGCTTGTAGTTAATTGGAGGGTCAACTATTGGAAACACAGCTTTCCTTGATTGCACTTCCTCATTTGCCTTTTTCTTCCATTTATCTTTTCCTACAGAAGCATTAGATTCATCAATTTCTTCACTAACTTTATTGGCAATTACCTTTCCACTTCTCGATGTCGTGATTGCTTTTGCTTGTGCTAACTAGCAAGGCAACTTCCTAGGTGTATGACTCTACACAACCTCTATAATATGAACCAACTGTGTCTCCATTTTTTCATGGATACCTCCATGTTATGAAGTTTTGATTCTTTATTCTGGATCTGAGTTTGAGTTGCGTGAATAAACTCTACATGGTTTCTTCTAGAGTGGGCTTCTTAGGCTGAAAAGATGTTCCTGCTTAGGTCTAGTTGTGATTGTTATTCCATGAGAAGTTGGGATGATTCCTCCAACCAAGATTGTAGGTATTTGAATATGGATCATTATGTGGTCGCTGATTGTAGAAGTTCATTGCATTAGCTTGCTCCACCATGCCTGAAAAATTTTCACTAGAAGGACAAGCATCATGTGAGTGACCAGTAATACTACAAATTGAAATACCTCAGCAAGACATTTTGTTTTTGGTTTATAATCGTAGAACATGACATCTTCACCTGCTTGCCATCTCTATCATCTATATAGAAAGATCATTATTAGAGTTTGCCTCATACATTCCTCTGGGTCTACCTCTAACACTCTATTGTGAGTTTGCTCCAAGCATCTCATACAAATTATATGTCTCCTCTAGAATCTTCTCTCTCATTGCTCCACATGCAGCATTATCAACCATGGCTTGGTATGGTTGTGTTAGTCCATCATAGAAAAATTGATTGAGCGATTCGAGAGGATATCACTGGTGAGGGCATTGAATCAGTAATGCCTTAAATTTCACCCATGCCTCATGGATTGCTTCTTCATTCATTTGAGAAAAGTGGCAATGTTACTTCTCAATTCTTCAATTTTAGCATGGTAATAAAATTTGCCAATGAACTTTTTATATACTGCATCTGATATAGTCAGTGATCAAGGTGTATGGAAAACATCTCATAGGTAATTGATCTTCAGTGAGACCCTGTAAAGGAAAAGTTTGAATAGTTGCATAAAATTCATGCATGAATATTAAGGGATCCCTTGCAGCCACACTACGAAATGAAGGAAGCATGTTAAAGTGTATATGCTTCAGCTCATAATTCTTCGCATTGTCATTTAAAACAATGCGTGAAGGTAAGATTCCAATCATTGGGCATGCAAATTCCTTCATCAGCTATTGACCTTATTGAGCCACTCTATTTTCCATGTTGTTAGCCATCTGAATGTCTTCTTCACTTATAATTTTTATATCTATTTCAACTTTAT
This sequence comes from Pouteria campechiana, assembly GCA_036873735.1. NCBI lineage: Eukaryota > Viridiplantae > Streptophyta > Magnoliopsida > Ericales > Sapotaceae > Pouteria > Pouteria campechiana. The sequence continues at coordinate 53,375 of JAYJMB010001656.1, forward strand.
TAATTTCACATTCAAGGGCAACAGAACTGGATTCAGTGACCATCTTCCTTGCATTCACAATTCTGCAAAAGAAAGAAAGAATTGAAAATCCTAAATAAAATAAAGTACAACAATGAAAAAGAAAAATTTTAAATAAATTAATAAAATTAATTTAAGAACAATTCCCTAGCAATGGTACCAAAAACTTGATGATTAAATTATAATTCCTCGCAAGTGTAGGAGTGTATAGTAGTACAGTGTGCTTAATAAGGATTGATACCATAGGGAACTGTCAAATTGATTCAATTATATCTAGTTATTAAACTATTCCAACTCAAAAGATGAAGTGATGCTAATTAAAAGTGCAAGATTCAATATGAGAATAGAAAGAGTTGGTGAATTGATGAGATGTCATAAGTTGTAGGAGTCTGGGGATCTGACTTCACCACTCTATGATATTCAGTGTTGTTGAGATGTTGGTATCAATTCAACATATTGGCTTTGTTTTATCCACTATATGATTATTACCATTAGGTATCTATGTTTAAATCAAGTATTTTCTCTGGTTCTAATTTCCTATGGTGTGTAGTGTAATTGAGATTGAAAACTTATGAAGATCAGAAAAACTTTAATGAACCAAGTAGAATAGTTTAGCACATGGCATCCACCTTAACCATCTGCTCCTTCATTCAAACTAGCATGGTACATGATTTAGCAAATGGCATCTACCTTAACCACATACTCAAAGATCATTAAGGTAATTCATATAATTGGTGATTAGACAATTAAATAAATTAAATAATTACATTAAAGATAATGAATGAAATAAGATGATATTGAATTAATAAATCAATAGTCTCTGTTAACAATGAATATCAAGGAGGGCTACATCTTTGCCTTAAAAAAATAAAATTAGTTCATGATAAAAAAATCTCTCTAAAATATGCATAATTATAGAACTCAAAATCCTTCTTTTACTTCCTTAGAGAACTTTTCTCGTCCAACTCTCCCTGCCAGACTCTATCCCTCAACTTTAAATAACCTAAGCATCAGTGTTTTGATAGAACTCTTCTAGTACATATAAAGATCCTCTTCCAATAATAACTTGTATTTCCCACATATATATAGCTTCCGACGCAATTTAGTGCATAAAAAATGGAAATTTTTAAAATAATTGAGTTGCTGCACATCTTGGGTTTGCAACAAATGCACTTAAAAATTGGCTTCCAAGAATAACTTAACTTGCACATTTAAAAACAATCTGCAACTTCTAAAATGCACGAGTCTTGGACTTCCAATCTTCTATTTGTAATTTTCATCCTTCTAAAATATTCTAAAATCTTTCAAATTTACTTATTAAAATTGCTACTGAAAAATCCTTCTGAGCTTTAGAAGTTTTCTTTCTAGTTAAGCCACTTTAGAATTTCTAAACTTCAAAATTTCACTACTTTAGAGGTTTTGAAGAAGCTTTAGAATTTCTGGAGATCAAGCATTGGAAACCCTTCAGAATACTATAGCTCCATCACAATTCTAAGACTATTACTTCATGACTTCAAAAGTTTTATTGCACTTCTGCGAACCTCTATCACATTTCTGTTGTTATTTTGAATGTCCTTCAGAAATTTGTCGCTCTTCTGAAATTAGATTCGACCCCTTTAGAAATTCTGCCAACTTCTCAGAACCTCAGAAACATTTCATGTTGCCCTTCTTAGAATGTCAAAGACTACCTTAGAATTGCCTCTATCATACTTTTGAGCACTTTTGTAAACCTTAGAACCTCTTCTATGAACCTTAGTTGGACATCTAAGAACATTAGAAATCACTTAGAATCTCTTCTAGCGTTATTTAGAACCTATTCAACATCTCTTCATAAACATTTTCTACACTTCTAAGAGCCTTAGAATGCATTCTAAACCATCTATATTGTACTTATGAGAGCCTTAGAAGCCACTTTAGAACTTTAGAAACTACTTCTACAATTCTTTAAAAATTCCAGTTGCACTTCTAAGAACTTCTTCTGCATGCCTCGAAACCCATTGAACACCTCTTTTGTAAGCATTAGAACTACTTCTATTGCATTTCTGAGGATGTCAAAAACCACACGAAACTCTTTAGAAACTTTTTTTTGTAGTTTTGATGTGATTCAGAACCCATTTCTTTATATTAGAACCCCTTCAAAGATTTTGACATACTTCTGAAGGGCATGCTACTTTAGAAATTCTAAAATTGCACTTTCTAACATCGTCAGAATCTCCTCAAAACTTCTATTGCACTTCTAAAGAGTAGGATACTTTAAAAATTATGAGATCACCAATTTTTACCACGTTAGAAGAAATTCAAAACTTCTAATAGTTAAACTACTTCAGAAATTCTAAGTTTCGACAATTTCAACCATGTTAGAATTCTCTTCAGAATTTCTAACGACAACAAACTCCTCCAAAATCTTTTGAAGGTTCAAAATTCTTAAATCCATACTTCATTTCTTCAGTAGTTCTGACATTAATACTTTGCTACTTCAAAGATTTACTTCAATTGGTTAGAAGTTCTAATGTTATGTCTTCAAAGGTTCTGACACTATGTTTTCACTTCTGCCAAGTACCCAATGTTACTTCAAATGTCGAAGCAACACCTAATTGAAATGCCATAGAGCTCAAAAATTCTTCAATCAGTCTTCTTTCACTTTGATCTATAAATAAAAAATAATAATCAATGTAAAATTCACTTATCTAGTAATAACCAATTTAGTGCAGATTTATTAGAAAGAGCTTATAAACAACTAAATTTACATCAAAAGAGGGTCAAAAACATATCAGAAATTAAGGCATTAAACATGGAATATTATGAGCTTATCAAATATCATCAAACTTAGCTTTTGATCATCCTTAAGAAAATTAGTAATCTGAACTCATGAATCGTTTAGGAAAATTTCTGTCAAACAATTAGTAATATGCCAGACAAATTACCCATGTACACATAACTCAAAAATTATTCAAAACACTTTCCAAAGAATATCATTAAACTTAGGCTTCATCAATCCTTTTGTGAAGTGAAAATGTTTGCATGTTCAATGTCAATCTCATGCTACATGCATAATTTTCAGTCAACATTCTACAAACCAACGATTCTAATGATCTTCACAGAATCCCCAGAAGCTTGCTTTATAGAATCCCTCTTTACTAATGTAGACAACTATATTCACTTGGATCAATAGGTTTTTTTAAATAGTAATGGGGCCTTGGGTTTGGCTAACAAACAAAGGAAGTAAGGATTCACAAAGTAAGAGAGAATAACTGAACTGCATATGAATGTTTATTCTCTTAACTTTTTGTTTGGGATTTTTCTATTTATCGTATGGTTTATATTACTATCACACCCTAAACTTATGTTCTATCTAGTTCATTGGAATGTGATCTCCCCCCCCCCCCAATTAAAAGATGATTCCTTACTTAATCCTTTTCTTTTGTCCCTTTTTCTTCTTCTTTGTGGCATTCTTCTTTTAAATTCCCTGAAACTTAATTTTTTTTACCTCACTCATACCTCTCTAACAACCATATGCATAGAATATATCTCTTATAGGTCAAGCATGAGTTTTCAGGTTGAAAGGGTCTAGATAATGAGGCTAAAGAAACAAAATTAAATGGTGGTCTTTTACATGTATTGCATGTGCCATTATTTCATTAAAGATTAAAGGAGACACTAGTGACATGATGTTCTAGGTTAGCTTGAAAGGCTCAACTTGATCAAAGAATGCCTAAATCATCTCCAAATAAACATGTTATCTAGGATTTCGCCTTGAGGGATAATTAAACAAGTTCTTGGCATTTTTGTGTCAATCAAAATAAGTTACTGAATTCACAACATCATCAACTAATCCATGTACACTTTGCATGATTATAACATAATGTGCTCAAAAATTTTCATGAATCATGAAAAAGAAAGACTTATCAAAAGAATAATTAAATCACAAGGTAGCATCTATCATTCCTTCTAAGTCCTGTGCAGTGCAATCAAAAACTCAACATATATTATTGATCATTAAGAGAGAATCCACCCTATTCAATTTCAGCATTGTGGCACATTTGCTTTGAGATTTTCTTGGCTAAGTCATTATAAAGTTAAGCTCATCAGAATTATACCCAAATTCAAAAAAAATGTCCAAAAATTGAATGCAGTTGAATGCAAAGCCCAAAACACTGCCCAAGCTTATCTTCTTTTGCATTCTTATACCTCTCTAACAACCATGTGCATAAAACATGTCTCTTAATAGGTCTATAATGGTTTTTCAAGCTAAAAAGGTCTGGATGAGGAGGCTAAGAAGGAAAAGTTGAATGGTAGTCTTTAACATGCTTTACACATGCCATTCTTTCATTAAGACTCAATGGGGACACTAGTGACATGAATGAACTAAGTTAGCTTAAAGGCCCAAACTGATAAAAGAATGCCTAAATCATATCCAAGTAAACATGTTATCTAGGATTTTGCTTTGAAGGATAATTAAACAAGTTCTAGCATGCTTATAACAATCAAAATAAATTACTAAATTCACAACATCATCGACTAATCCACATACTCTTTGCATGATCATAACATTATGTTCTTAAAAGTTTTCATCAATCACGAAAAAGAAAGACTTATCACAAGAATCATTGAATCATAAGATAGCATCTATCCTTCCTTCTAAATCATGTGCAATGGTAATAAAAAACTCAGCATATGTCACTGATAATTAAGAGAGAATTCAACCTATTCAATTTCACCATGTTAGCACAATTGCTCTTGGATTCTCTTTAGCTAAGTCATTAAAAGTGAAGCTCATAAAAAAATTTATACCTAAATTCAAAAATTTTTGCTCAAAAACTAATGCACTTGAATGCAAATCCCAAATACCCCCCAACTTAAACTAAATATTATCCTTAATGTTTTAAAAAATAAATGCATAAGGGGGAAAGAAACTTCCTAGTGGGGGAATGCTCTCTTTTGATGGTAATTGGAGGTTGCTTTTGATGCTTCATATAGTCTCAACAAGGGATTATTTTAAATTAAGAAAACCAACTAAAAATTTTTAATGCCCCACTGTACCAACCATCATCCTGTATAATCATACATATCAACATTATCATAAACTAAACATCCTACACCCACAGCTAACCAAAACCAATAGTCGCATTACGATTTAGGTAGTTAGATAAATTTTATGCCTAGCCTGTATCATGACATGCCAACCAAACTTAATTTACGCAAATTTATATACAACACCAACTCAATTTTATAAATTTATAATTTTTTATACATGCCAGATGATAGAAAAAGGGAATTTCATAATTATGAACTCCTAGTAGTTACTAGTCACAGCCTATCCTGATCTTGAGCTCCAACCCCACATTGGGCTCTGTCTTCAGGCCTGTCAACTAAAAACTAAAATTTAAACAAGGTGAATCTAAGTAACTCAGTAAGTAGGTATAAACTTAAATAATAATTAAACAATAAATTATGAAAATCATAAGCAATTCATGTATACTTACAATTCTTCAATATATAATGTCTCAGAATAATGAAACAAGGACTTCATCAATCTACCATCCTTTCCAACCATCTTAGTTTAGTCACATATACTAGGCTCTCCAGGCCTACACGCCATTCTAGCATACTTATATCCGGCTATACAACCTCCATGTCACACAGGTCCTCATGCCATTTCAACATATCATATTTGGCCATATGGGCCATCCCACCATTCAAGTGCATCATATCTGGCCATTCGGGCCATCCCGCCTTTCAGGTGCATCATATCTGGCCATTCGGGCCATCCCAGCTTTCACGCCCATCATATATGGCCAGGTGGGCCATTTTGCCTTTCATGTGCATCATATCTAGCCATGCGGGTGTAACACCCCAGGTGTTAAAAATGAAGGTAAATTTTTTGCATTTACGTAAAATGAGGAATTGAGGTGGTAAATAGTGAATTATAGAGAAATTTGTTATAGAAAACTGAATTGAACAAAGAAAATGGCTTCATTAGTAGTTTTGAGTGAAAAAGAACCCAAGTGGTGATTTTGAGTAAAGTCATGTATATGACTTGAATAACTAATGAAGCATGTTTATTATATGAAATGTGATATGTATGAGTTATTAAATGGGATTTTTATGATAATCTAGTAGTTTTCAGCTATTGAGTTGAATGTGGTGTAAAAAGAACTCAATAAGAGATTTTCATTAAATTACAAAATTTTGAATAGATGAATAGATACACATGATGTTTAAGGTATTTGAAACATGCTCATGTTGATATTAGTAGAATTCAGTCCATGACTTTTAAAAATTTCATCATTGTGAGTTATATAAATGCATTTAAAAGAAAAAGAACTGAAGTGGTAAATTGAGTAAACGAATGTCTATGATTTATATAAATGGACTAAAGTAGTTATTATATACATTATAATGTGTGTGAAGCATTAGTTTTAGTATTGGATGTAATTTGGAAAGGAAATAGCTTATGGAATTATGTATAGTAGAAAATTTGATTAAAAAGAATGCAATGAGTAATTTTTGGAATTTGACATCAAATGAGGTGATGAATAGCATAAACATGTTTCATTTCATGCATGTGATGGGCATGAAGTGATTATGGGAATAATAGAAATGTTTTATAAGAAATTGGACTAGTGGTGGTTTTGTCCGTAAGTGAAAAAGGCAAATTGCAGCAACTAGAAAGGTACAAGTTATTACTTCAACATGGGGTGAAAGTGATTATTGTAAATGATCATTTTAGGATGATTAGGTATAGGACTAATTGAAATTGTAAAGTAATTTAGGATGCAAATGCAACACCCCATGAATTGGAATTAGTCTATGTTGTAAACCTCAATACATAGTGAAAGGAAACTGAATATTACAACTTGGGTTACTTGTGATCAAATTTTGACATATTTATGTACTGATCCAGAAAAAGGTTTCAACATGAAAGTTATAGCCCTTTAAGTTATCTTTCTAATGAATCAAGAATCATATCATTTGGATGTCATGTATTAATGATATACTCAAAATACCAAAATGGTGCCTGGCTATTAAGTTGGGCATCTAGTAGGTGGATGCTAAGGCATCAGAAATTGATGCTGCCACATCAAAATTTTGATGCCGTAGCACAAGTTTTTGATGTCACAGCATCACTTCAAAAACATTATTTTTCAAGGCATCCAGCAAGTTGGATGCTACAACATCAAAATTTGATGCTATGGCATTGGATTGGATGCTGCGACATCCAAATTTGATGTCATGGCATCATTACAGCATGGGATAAAAGTTTAGGCAGTCAGCAACTCAATGCCGTAGCACCCATTTTTGATGCCATGGCATCATTCCAATGGTGTGCTGGAGCACCCAAAAATTCAACTTTTTAAAGGGTTTTTTAGCCTATGTCATTCAATTTTCTTTCTTTTTCTTCTTTGCTTTTGTTCCCATATCTTTAAACCCATCATGCCAAGGCTTGATTCTTGGCATTGTTTGCTAGAAATCATGAAATTTTAGAAGAATACTTCTTCCATCATCACTTCTAGCCTAAGTTTTTCTAATTCAGATGGTGAAATCAAAGGGAAATTCTGTTTAGCCATGATTGAAGGAGGATTCATGCGTATGGAGGTTGGATCTTCATGGGAAAGAGGATGACATGTCCGAAATGGAAGGTAACATGCTTTCTTCCATCAGAAAATTGCATTTTTGTAAACTAGAGTTTCTTATATTCTATGAATAGTAACTTTTGGAGGAGATTTAGTATGGAATTGATGTAGGAATCCTGGGGAAAATGATCTTATGGATTGATTATGGTGATTTGGGCATAAGAAATCATGATTTTAGCCAAGTAAGGGTTTTTATGAATTGTAAAAATTGAAGAATTTTAAGAATTTTGTGAAATCTTCATGGAAAGGTTTAACGTATGATTTATAATGTTTTGAGGCTTGTTTGGGTTAATTTGGACTGGTGGAATCGAATAATTGATTATGCCCTAGTTGGGGATTAAAGGACTTTTAGGTTTGGGCTATGTAAGCCTGAATTAATTATATTTGCAGCCCAATTAAATAAATTCCAAGCTGTTTATGTATGATTCATGTTATATGGTAAGGAATTATTGTTAGAAATAAAAGCATTTTGAAAACCCTAATTAATGTAATAGAGTGTTAATGATTTGATATAGAATTAATGGCTATAATTGGCCTTGTGATTAAGGTTAAGCACTCATAATATCTAGAAATGGGAATTTATTAGATTGAAATGAATTAAGAGTTTCAATTGTAAATGATTGGGATTATTGCCCTATACAAGATGATTTGTGAAGGATGAAAAGGAATGGAATTGGAGGAATGGTTTGGAGCTAAGAGCTCAAGGTAAGTAGGTGCCCCTTCTTTGATTAGCAATATTGTATAATTGGGGATGAAAATCCCATTTGATTGTATCCAAGTATGGTTATTTTGGATAGAGATAATGGATATCCCATAGTGGTTAAATTGATGTCTATTTAACTAGTATGCTTATATGAATCAAAAGGATTATTATTTATTTAAGATAGGAAATTGTGTTTATTTGGTATTATCCCATGTTTTAAGGCTTTCTATTCATGTGTATGAATGTCTAATTATGAGGGGATGGAGAATATCCCATTCTGTTATATCAAATGGATGTTTAAGAACATATGAGAGTGTATACTGTGATGTATACACTATATTCATTATTGATTGAACGAAACGTTACGAATATTATTTTGTTTTGTATTGTGACATGAGTTAAAACCCATGATGGGTATAGTTGGATTAAACGATATGAAGTGAATTATAGTACATATTCTTATGAATATGATTAATCATATTGAGAATGGAACATGTTATATGTTGGATTATTGAATATTTTTATAGTACTTGCCTACTTACTGAGTTGCCCAGACTCACAGCTTCTTGTTTAAATTTTTGGTTGACAGGCTAGATGAAGACTCCAAATTGTGGACTGGAATTATTGAGCAAGATTGAAGATTCTTTCATTATAATACATTGATTTGTAATTATATAATTTATTGTGTATTCATATTGCAATTAGATGATTTCAAATGATGTATTATTAAATATATGGCATGTCATAGAAAAGTAGTGAAAATATTATGGCAGTATGATTTGATTCCCCTTAGTAGTAAGTAAGTGTGACCTAGGCAAGTAAGTGTGGGTTCTAGTAGTATTTGTGATTGATTTCATTATTTTGGAATTATGATTTATATTATCAATTATATGATGATTGTAAATCAAGTTTTCAGGCCCACATTTCAAGGAGACTTTGCCAAAAATTTGGCAGGATATTTCCTTAAAATAAGGAATTTGTAGAGGAATAATGATAAGTTTAGGCCCCAAAGTCGAGGCATGGTAGATTAGGATCACAGGAACCCCACCCTAAAAGTGGGCGAGTTGAGGTGAAATATAGTACAAAATGGAAGGTCACACCTTGAAAAGCAGGCCATGACAACCGGCCATCACCCTGTGCTGATGTTGGGAAATACTAGGCTTTCCATGCATCTAGACCACACCTAAACATATTCAAGCCATCCCGAAATATTCATACTACCTAGAAATTCAACCACTACATGTTATTCTAGCATTTTATACTTTTTTTTATGCCGTTATCACCTTTTTCTAATGTCATGGAGTGTTTAAGAAAGATCCATATTTATAAACAATAAAAATAATCACAATTTAATAAATAAAAAAAATCATCGCATAACATTACTTCCGCGCCACCGGTGCACACAGCATTATTCTAACACCATCCACAGTGCCCAATCCTCTACTCGTTTTGCCCTTGCCATTTTCCCACTTCGGCGTCATCGGTGACCAAATTTCTATCCATGCCATCGATGCGCTTTTCACACTAGCACCACAGTGCTAGATCTGCGGCTTGCTACACACCCTGTTTCTTCTCCTTGCTTGGTTTATCTTATTGTTCTCTTGTTCATTCTATTATTTTACATATTAAACCACATTAATCCATTCTTTTTATACTTAATTTCATTTCATTTACATCTTTCACTTCATTTACATCCATAATCATCCTTAATTCTCACATGTAGATTGCATAAAATATGCACCTATGTGTATGCATATTGATGATTCTTAATGACATGCGAGGCATAACTACGTCACTTTATGAAATATCATGTTAATATGCACATGCCATTACCAATATCTGAGCAATCTCAAGGAAACCTTATGTTCATAATTTCAATTATGGTGCTACAACTCCACATGTCAAACATGACCAGAACATACTACAACCACCTTAATAGAGATCAAAATCAGTATTGGTATACATATTCATAAATCCAAATAAATCCATAAATTAAACATGTATAAATGAACCTACTTACCTATGTAAGATGAATTATACCCCTTCTTAAGCCTTAAGCTTGGTAATTCCAAGTCAAGTACCATTATTTATAACCTTATACATAGCGCACATGTTTCATTAGCCTTTCTTCTACTAGTACAATTAATAAACCTTTAATAGTTCAATTCATCTATGTTTCATAGTTTCAATTCATAACCTAACCCTTCTAGGGTTTACTCAATTACCTCTTTTAAATCTTGATTAGGGGATACATAATGGTTCAATTACAATGAAAATGACATTACCACCTTCTTAATGTCGTTTCATCAAACACCTTATGCAACTTCCAGATTTCATATTCCTAGCCACAAACCACTTAGGCTTTCTTTCCCAAATGACAAATAAAAATGTTTTAGCATGAATTCTACCTTAATTATAGATCATAACACCCAATTCCCCATTCAAATCACATTTCCCCTAATTTTCTCCTTTTCTACCATCATTTCTCTATAATTCATGCTTCTTAACCTACGATTCAACAATTTAACATAGTAAAAGTTACATATTCATGAAAGAAGTCATTTAGCTGTTACTTTCTTCCATCTATTGTAGCAAAACCAAGTTAAGTTCACCTTTTTCTACTTTTCCTTCTTTTATGTCCACCACTTTTTGCAGCTTTTTCAACATAATTCTATAAAATAGATGATAAAACACCTATCATTAGTTATGCTCTTTATAATTTTATCACTTTATTTAGCTAATTTCTCCTCATTTTAAATTAATATACTATAATACCCCGCACCCTCACCCTATGCAATTTGACCATGCCACATCAGGGTTGATGCGGGACGCTACCATTTCCCTTCTTCTTAAGGAAAATCTTATTATAGCCTCACCATTTTCCTAATTTAAGGGAAGTGACCTACCTAAAATCTGGCAGAGTCTACCCTATTTTATGGACATTTAAACTTGATTTACATGGATTGAATCAATAAAATTTACATTTCTATAATATTAAACAACAATCATATATAAAACACCCAGACCCACACTCACAGCTCCGCCCAAGATTGGAACCAGATCATGATGGCAATGTACTACGCTAAAATCACACTATTTCATTTACATTATTATACTTAATGATTCACTATGACATGCCATACAATTGGAATCTTTTCAATATACAAATATACAAATACAACATGATTTTATACAATTAAATCATTATACATTTTTCTTATCAATTGATAATACTAATTTTGATGGGATTCCAATCCCAATACCTTACCATATCCTCAATGTCTTTTACTATCACTTGCTAATCCCAATACTCAGTTGGGATTCTTCACTTAGCATATCAACTAAAAATTTAACATAAGAAGGTGTGAGTCCGGGCAACTTAGTATTTAGGTAGGAATATAAAATAATAATAAATCAAAAACCACATGTTTTCATCCAAAACATGAATACAACTATCACATCATGAAGGTAGATCCAGGAGGCTCAAATCCTCCTCAATTCATTACAATATTCTATGCCCTTTAGGCATACAATCATACCATATATGTGCCCTCTTGGCACCTCACATTACCTCACATTTTAGCCATTCTGGCTCATCATATAGAACTAGTTGCCATGCAGACATGACACACATCAAACAATGTCATACAGGCATAACCCCATGACTATGCCATTCGGGCACCACATACAACTCATGGAATGCTTCCCATTCTATTCATATATACATTCATAGATTATAGAACTAAAACAAGACTTATGGGATAAACTCTACCCCCCTTCATCCGTAAAAATATCACTTTAAATATAATCAGGGAATACAGACTATTCCCTATCAATTTTGTCATCTATATTATCATAACATCATACTCAACTTGGGATACTTACTATCCCTACCAATCAAACTTACATAACCTTGTGCATATCATGTTCACAACCAAATACATACATGAAACAACCATACACGTGCTCATTCATATATAACACTGGTTAGTCATTAATCTTACAACATGTTATGTAAATTCTAAGTACATCTCAAATGGCTAGTTATTCCATCCCTTCTATAAGGGTCTTAGAGTCATAATCAAACTCAATTTATCCCTCATTGGGACATTTTATCAAATGGCTAATAGGCATAATGTAAATCATAACATTCCAACCATATGTTATCATCATATATCATAACCAATATACAATTAACTTCAATAACAATCTTATTAGGCGTCTAATACAATCAATTTGTGGTTCACATGGCCCAAACACAAAAATCCTCTTTAACTCCTACTTAGAGCATAGCCCAAAATTCAATTTCACCAATCCAAATCAATCCATACATATTCTAAAGCATTCCAATCATGCCAATAATCATTTACCCCATGATTAATTTTGCAAAGATAAGGAAACACCCAAATTTCACTATTCATAAAAACTTTAGCTTTCATAATTCACAATTTCTCGTGTCAAGTCATTAAACCATTCCCCCATGCATTTATAATCATTTACATCCACTTAACCCCAAAAATCCATCATTTTTCTCCAAAATTCCCTAATTCCCAAAACCCTAACTTAAGAAAACCAGAAATAAAAAGGGAATAACCAACTTACAAGGCAATCCACGCATGTATTTCTCTGGTGGACATAAATCTAAGCCCAAAACTCCAGTTGACACTATCCATTTGAAGGAAACTTGATTTTTCTCTTAATTTCTTAGTTAAAATTGTTGAAAGTTGGGTTTAAATGAAAGATCATATGATTTACTAGCTAGGTAAGATGATTTCCTAGCTAAATAGGCAAGAAACAAAGGTAAACGGGGTTAGGGCAAGAATGGGGAAGAAACAAAATAGAACAAGAGAAAAACTGAATGGCTAGGGGAAGAAAAATCGGGTTGGGCCTTTTATAACCATCAGCACCCGCTCACTGCCATGCCCAACTCCACTGCCTTGTGTCACACCGCCGGCACTCCTCCTGGTGCTGTTGGCACTGGCTTGCTGCCTTGGTCTTATTTCTCTCATTTTTTGACATTTTTCACCCTTCTTTCTCCATTATTTTTCCACCATTTATTCTTCATATAAATTAACATAATTAGATCCAAATTTTCCTTGATTAACTTGTATACATGCTACATAATTATACATATATGATTTCATTTGACTCAATTTCATGAAATTCTCATACACTTCATACATACTTGAATCATTTCATCAAAAAATCATATTTTTCCATCAATCAACACTTAATTACCAAAATTTAACACCTCAAGTGTTACATATACATGCACCATTCGTTTTCAACTAAACAAACCAATTTACCTATACCTCAAAATTCTAGGGCATCACATTCCACCCCCTTATGTAAAGTTTTGACCTTGAAACTTAGATAAATAGATATGGATATTTAGCTCACATCATATCTTCAAGTTCCCAAGTCGATTCTTCTCCCATATGATGGCACCATTATACTTTCACAAGGCGGATTACCTTATTACATAATTATTTTTCTTTACTATCCAAAATACGAATTGGCTACTTAATATATTGTAGGTTTTCACTCACTTGAAATTCTTCTGGTGGCAATACATCAGAAGGGTCTGGCTCATATTTTCTCAAATATGATACATGAAATACATCATGAATTCCTCTTAATGAGGGTGATAATGTAATAAGATAAGCTGCCTTGCTGATCCAATCCAAAATCTTGTAAGGACCAATATGTCTCGGACTCAACTTTCCTTTGGTGACAAATCATACTATGCCCTTCATCAGAGACACTTGTAAGAAAACCTTTTCCGCCACTTGAAATTCTGAGTCATGCCTTCGTATATCAGCATAACGCTTTTAGCGTTATTGTGCAATCTGAATCTTTTCTTCTATTTGTGCCACTGTCTCTACTGTATCTACAATCATTTTTGGCCCCACTAAGGCATGTGCACCTACCTCAGTCCAATACAATTGAGATTTACATTTATGCCCATAAAGTGCTTCAAAAGGAGCCATTAGAATATTGGAATGTTAACTGTTGTTATAAGAAAACTCAATTAGAGTTAAATACGGACTCCTAGCTTTGCCCCACTCAAGTACATAGGCCCTGAGCATGTCTTCCAACTACTAATTCACCCTTTAAGTTTGTCCATCAGTCTGAGGATGATAAGTACTATTAAAATTAAGACATGTTCACATCGCCTTATGCAACGCTTTCCAAAATTTAAAAGTAAACACTGATCCCCATTCTGAAATAATGACTTTGGGCACACCATGCAGCCTCACAAATTTTTTTTTGATAAGTCTATGCCTACTTTTCAATAGTAAAAGTAGTTTGAACAAGTATAAAATAGGCTACCTTTGAAAGTCTGTCTACAATCACTTAGATACTCTCAAATCCCATTGTTGTCTTTGGCAAGCCTATAATGAAATCCATGGTAATATCTATTGATTTCCATTCGGTAATTTCAATGGCTGTAATAAACCACTGGGTGTTTGGTGCTCTACCTTCACCCTCTAACATATAAAACACTTGGCCAAATTTTTGGCTATATCATTCTTCATTCTAGTCTGCTAATACTGAGATTTCAACTCATGATAAATCTTGGTACTACCAAGATGAATGGTATAAGGGTAATAATGCACCTCTTCTAGTACTTTCTATAGCACTGCAATTCCTTTAAGAAGCACAATTCGACTTCTATATCTCAAAATCCCATTTATACCCAGTATAAAATCTAGCAGTTCATTCTTTTGGACTTTATTTCTTAATTTTTGAAATTCCTCATCTGTATGGGTTTCTTGGGTGGTCTTGATTTCATTTAGCTAGGTTGGTTGAATGCTAAACTGACACAATTGGGCTACTATTCCTTTCAGCCCCACATGCAAATCAAAGTGTCTCAATTCTTCAAATAGCTTTGTCCTTTGAGTGAGCATGCATTCCATACTATTTCCTAATTTCCTACTCAGAGCATCAACCACTACGTTAGCCTTTCTTAGATGATAATGAATACTTAAATCACAATCATCGAGTAAATTCAACCACCATCACTGCCTCATGTTTAGTTCTTTCAGGGTAAAAATGTACTTCAAACTTTTATGATCTGTATACACATCACACTTCTCCCCATAGAGATAATGTCTTTATAATTTCAAGGCAAAGACTATTGTTGCTAACTCCAAATCATGAGTTGGATAATTATGCTCATAAGGTCTCAACTATTGAGATGCATATGTAATCACATTTACATTCTGCATCAGTACACAACCCAATCCTTTCTTCGATGCATCACTATAGATCACAAATCTGCCCCTTCCAGATGGTATAATAAGAATCGGCATTTCTACTGATCGCCTCTTCAACTCTAGGAATGATTCTTCATACTGATTACTCCATTCAAACTGAATTCCTTTATGAGTCAATGATGTTAAGGGCATAGCAATTGACCATGACTTCTAGCCTTTGGAGATCTACTAAGATACCTTTGCCTAAGACTATATACCTTAAGAAAGTGATACTATTCATCCAAAAATCACATTTCTTCAATTTAGCATACAGTTTCTCTTCTCTCAACCTTTGCAGTGTCATTCTCAAATGCGACTCATGCTCCTCTGTACTTTTGGAATGGATCAAAATATCATCAATAAACACAATTACAAAGATATCTAAATAGGGTTTAAACACCTTGTTCATTAAGTCTATAAAAACCGTAAGAGCATTGGTCAACCCAAATGACATTACTAGAAATTCATAGTGCCCATATCGAGTTCTAAAGGTAGTCTTATGTATATCTATCGATTTAAGTCTCTTCTAATGGTATCCTGATTTTAAGTCAATCTTAGAGAAGATTATAGCTCTCTACAACTGATTTGATAGAACATCGATGCAGGGAATTGGGTACTTATTTTTTATAGTCACCATATTCAATTCCTGATAGTCAATGCACAACCGCAAGCTCCCATCTTTATTTTTCATGAATAATACTGGCACACCACATGGTGACACACTAGGACGTATAAATCCTTTGTCTAGTAACTCTTGTAATTGCACCTTGAATTCTACCAACTCCACTGGTATCATTTTGTATGGAGCTTTAGATATTGCTTCTGCTCCCAATTGGAGATCAAAACTAAATTCCACTTCTCTTTCCAGGGGTAATCCAGATATTTATCATGGAAATACATCTGGAAAGTCTCATACTATCGGTATCTCTTCTAATGATCACTGCTCAAAATGGGCATCTATAGCTGATACCAAATAGGCCTCACACCCTTTTCATACTAGGCTGAGGGATCTCATAGCCGATAAAATTTTAGGAACTTCACCTTTAAGAGAACTTCTAAAGATGATTTCCACCTCATCAGGAACTTTCAGGATCACCTGTTTAGTTTTACAATTAATCTTAGCTTCATACCTGACTAGCCAATCCATACCCAATATAATATCTAAACCTTCCATATTCAACACAATCAAGTCAGAATAAAACTGCCTACTTAATTAATATAGGAAGTTCATAACATGCTTCAGAAGCTATGCTAACTACTTTTAATGGAGTAGACACTTCTATTACATGATACTTAGTGTATTTAAATAATCCTACTCTTTGCACAAATTTAATAGACACAAATGATTGAGATGCACCCAAGTCAAATAATACATATGTCATGCAATTATAGATAAAAAGATTACCCATGACCACATGATCAAAAACCTGAGCTTCTTGGGCATTCGTAGCTTGTACTACTATAGTCATTTGAGGCCTCTCCTACCCTTGCTAACATCCAAGACCGATATTAGGTCCATAGTCTCTACCCCTTGTCTGAATTCCACCATGTGCAAGTTGCAATGGTGCTCGAGAGGCTACACTCTCACTCCTCCCTTGTAAGGAAGGACAATCTCACCACATATGATCGGGTTCTCAACATATAAAATAAGTGAATGGCCTCCTCTGTCCTGGTTCCTATGTCTGCTTAGATAGTTGACTGGTTTCTCTCAACTTTCCTAGAGTCGACCTTGTCTGTCATCTTCCCATCCTTCACTATAGCAGTGGGAATTCAAATCTAAAATGTCCTAACTATTTACAATTGAAGCAAACCTTTTCAGAAGGTGCATTGCTCCCTTGCTCAATTCGGATCTTCTTTCTACGTATTGGATCACTATCTCTAGCATGCTTCCTTTCTCTTAGTTTATTTTATTCTTCTTCCTCCCTTTCCATTATATGAGCACAATCCAAAATATCTTCATATCTTATTAACATTAATAGGGTCACATCCCTCTAGATTGGTAACCTCAGTCCTTCTTGGAACTTTTGGGTTGTCTCCACTGAATCTATCTGTGCCCATGATAAAAATCATGCCAACGATCTGAATTGTTCATCATATTCTTCCATAGTTCTTTTGCCTTATATCAAAGTCATGAATTTTGAGGCCCACCTAGCCCTTTCACTTGCTAGTACGTATCAACAGACTACCCTTTCCTTAAATTTGACTCAAAACAAGCCCGCTCCCTCCTCACGGACAGTCGAGCTCTTTGTGTTCCACCAGCATTCAACATTGCCTTCTAGCTGGTAGACTACACAAAGAACTTTGTGTTCTTCATGGCATTGCATATATTTGAATACCTTCTACTTATAGGGCTCTACTGAGATAGCATCGCCTAAGACTACAAGCCCTAAGAAAGCAATACTGTTCATCCAAAAATCACATTTCTTCAATTTAGCATACAGTTTCTCTTCTCTCAACCTTTGTAGTGTCATTCTCAAATGTAACTCATGCTCCTCTATACTTTTGGAATATATCAAAATATCATCAATAAACATAATTACAAAGCGATCTGAATAGGGTTTAAACACCCTATTCATTAAGTCCATAAAAACTGCAGGAGCATTAGTCAACCTGAATGACATTACTGGAAATTCATAATGCCCATATCGAGTTCTAAAGGTAGTCTTATGTATATCTACCAATTTAACTCTCATCTGATGGTATCCTGACTGCAAGTCAATCTTGAAGAAGACTGTGGCTCTCTGCAACTGATCTAATAGAGCATCTAGGTGGGGCAATGTGTACTTGTTTTTTATATTCACCTTATTCAATTCTTTATAGTCAATGCACAACCGCAAGCTCCTATCCTTCTTTTTCATGAATAATATTGGTGCACCACATGGTGATATACTAGGACGTATAAATCCTTTGTCCAGTAACTTCAGCAATTGCACTTTCAATTCTGCCTACTCCACTAGTGCCATTCTATATGGAGCTTTAGATATTGGTTCTTCTCCCAGTTGGAGATCAAAATTAAACTCCATTTCTTATTCTAGGAGAAATGTAGACAATTCCCTGGAACCACATCTAGAAAGTCTTGTACTATAGGTATCTCTTCTAACAATTGATGCTCAGAATAAGCATCTACAGCTGAAACCAAATAGGCCTAACACCCTTTTCATACTGGGCTAAGGCTCTCATAGAACTTCACCTTTAGGCAAAATCCTAAATATGATTTCCACCTCATCAGGATCTTTCAGGATAACCTATTTAGTTTTACAATCAATCTTAGATTCATACCTGGCTAGCCAATCGATACCCAATATAATATCTAAACCTTTCATATTCAACACAATCAAGTTAGAATAAAACTGCCTACTCTAAATTACTAGAGGAATGTCATAACATGCTACAAATGCTATGCTAGTTGCTTTTAATGGAGTAGACACTTCTATCACATGATCCGCAGGGGATTTAGATAATCCTACTCTCTCAACAAATGTAACTAGCACAAATGATTGGGATGCACCCGAATCAAATGATACATGTGCCATGGAATCATAGACAGAAACATTACCCGTGACCACATGATCCATAACCTGAGCTTCTTGGGCATTTGTAGCTTGTACTACTGGAGTCATTTGAGGCCTCTCCTACCCTTGCTGATGTCTAGGAGGACGTCTAGGAAGGACATGAGGTCCACTACCTCAGCTCCTTATTTGAAATCCACCATGTGCAAGCTATGATGGTGCTTGAGAGGCCACACTCTCACTCCTCCCTTATAAGGAAGGATAATCTCACTGCATATGCTCGAGTTCCACATAAAAAGCAAGTGAATGGCCTCCTCTATCCTATTTCCCATGTCTACTTAGATAGTTGACTAGTTTCACTCATCTATCCCAGAGTCAATCTTGTCTGTTATCATCCAATCCTTTGAGGTAGCAGTGGGCATTCAAACCTCAAATGTCCTGACTATTTATAATTGAAGCAAATGTTTTAAGAATGTGCACTGCTCCCTTGCTAAGTTTGAGTCTTCTTCTTGCGTATTGGATCATTGTCTCTAGCATACTTCCTTTCTCTTAGTTTGTTATGTTCTTCTTCCTCCCTTTTAATTATATGAGCATGATCTAAAATATCGTCATATCTTGTTAATATTAATAGGGTCACATCCCTCTGGATTGGTAACCTCAGTCCTTGAAAATTTTGGGTTGTCTCCATTGAATCTATCTGTACCCATGGTACAAACCGTGCTAACAATCTGAACTGTTCATCATATACTTCCACAGTTCTTCTGCCTTGTATCAAAGTCATGAATTTTGTGGCCCGCCAAACCCTTTCACTAGCTGGTACATATCAGTGGACTACCCTTTCCTTAAATTCAACCCAAGACAAGCCCGCTCCCTTATCACAGACAATCGAGCTCTCCGTGTTCCACCAGCATTCAACATCGCCTTCTAGCTAGTAGACTACATAGAGAACTTAATGTTCTTTAGGGATCGCATATATTTGAATACCTTCTCTATTTTGGAGATCCACTCGTCCACTATTCTATAGTCATTTTGCCCTTTAAAGATATGGGGCTTCATATTATTGAAGGCTTTCATGTTTAGTTCAATCCCATGCCGTCCTTGAGATGTTTGCCCCTCTTTTAATACTGGCTTCCCCATATTTTGTCTCACAACATGTTCTGTTTGCTGGGTTGGTTCTCCATCTTCCTTTGTTGTGCTTGTAATAATTCCTGAAGTGTTTGGCTAATCATCACTATAAAATTTCTCAATTCTGACACCACCTTCGGCACTAGTGGAGTAGCCCCACTAGGCCTGCGCATAACTGGTATGTCTCTTTCCACAATGGCTAACCTCATTTCCTTTGACTTATTGACCACTTCGTTATCTGCATCATTAGATGTTGGTCTAGAGTCTCTGCCTTGGTTAGGCTGTTCTTCCACCCTTGGGTCTCTAATTGAGCCTTTTTGATAATAACACCTATAGCTCGAGTACGAGCAGGCTGCCTTTGAGGCTTATCTCCCACCATGGAAGCTTTTCCTTTATCAATTCTTTTTCTAGGTACCATACTGCATAGTTTACCATTATAAAATTAGATTACCATATTCACTTATAAGATCATCTCAACACATCAAATTAGCATTTACACTAATAACATCATCAAAGTAATGGTCCCCCATGTTTCTATGGTTTAATTAATTCAAACTAAGCATGTCATGTATTTATTGTTCTAACAACCCTTAACCATCACCATTTTGGGACTTATCTCGATCATTATTCTGGTTATTAGGCAATTACTTTGCTCTAATACCACTCTGTAATGCCCCACTTTTTGGACGATATTGTAGGGCAGTATCACAAGGAACTTTAGACAAAGTCTCCCTTGTATTGGTCATCTCCAACCTGCATAAACCATCACCATGTATAATCATACATATCCAAATTATCATAAACTAAACATCCTACACCCACAATTGCCCAAAATTGACAGTTGCATTGTGATAGAGGTAGTCAGATAAAGCTTTTGCCTAGCCTGTATCATGACATGCCAACCAAACTTAATTTAAACAAATTTATATATAGCACTAGCTCAAATTTATAATTTTATAAATTTTTTATACATGCAAGAATGCTAGAAAAGGAATTTATGACCTCCTAGTAGTTATGAGTCACAACCTATTATGGTCTTGAGCTCCAACCCCACATTAAGCTCCGTCTTTAAGCTTGTTAGCTAAAAACCAAAATTTAAATAGGGTGAGTCTGAGTAACTCAATAAGTAGGTATAAACTTAAACAATAATTTAACAACAAATTATGAAAATCATAAGCAATTCATGTATACTTACAATTCTACAACATGCCATGTCTCACAATGATGTAACAATGACTTCATCAGTCTACCATCTATTCCAACCATCTTAGGTTAGTCACGTATACTAGGCCATCTCACCTTTTTGGCATATTCATATCTAGCTATGCAACCTCCATGCCATTCAAGAATATCACAAAAGTCCTCACACCATTCTGGCATATTATATTTGGCCATATGGGCCATCCCACCATTCAAGTGCATCATACCTGCCCATTCAGGCCATTCCACCTTTCAGGATCATCATATCTGGCCATTAGGGTCATCCCGCCTTTTAGGTGCATCATATTTAGCCATGCAGGCCATTTTTCCTTTCAAGAGCATCATATTTGGCCATATGGGCCATCACCCTATGCTGATGTTAGGAAATACCCGGCTTTCCATGCATCTATACCATGCCTAAACATGTTCAGGCCGTCTCGGAATACCCATACTGTCTAGAAATTCAACCACTACATGTTATTCTATCATTTTATACTTCTATTTTATGCCCTTATCACCTTTTTCTAATGTCCTGAAGTGTCTAAGAAAGATCCATATTTATAAATAATGAATAATAAATTAAAAAAATCATTGCATAACATTGTTTTGGCACTATCGGCACCCATGAATTTTTCACACCAACGCCACGATGCTAGATCTGCTGGGTGCTAGGTGCCCCATTTCTTCTCCTTGCTTGGTTTATCCTATTGTTCTATTCTTCATTCAATTATTTTACGTATTAAATCATATTAAGCCACTCTTTTTATACTTAATTTCACTTCATTTACATCCATAATCATCCTTAATTCTCACATTTAGATTGCACAGAATATGAACCTACGTCTATGCATATTGATGATTCTTAATGACATGCCATGCATAATTATGTCACTTTATGAAATATCATGTTAATATGGACATGCCTTTGCTGATATCTGAGCAATCACAAAAAAACCTTATGTTCTTAATTTCAATTATGATGCTACAATTCCACATGTTGAACATGACCAAAACGTACTACAACCACCTTAATAGAGATTAAACTCTATATCGATATACATATTCATAAAATCCACATAAATTCATAAATTAAACAAGTATAAATGAACCTGATTACCTGTATAAGATGAATTACACCACTCCTTAAGCCTTAAGCTTGGTAATTCCAAGTCAAATACCATGAGTTATAACCCTATACATAGCATACATGTTTCATTAGCCTTTCTTCTTCCAATATAGTCTATTAACCTTTAACAGTTCAATTCATATATGTTTCATAGTTTTAGTTCACTTTTTCTACTTTTCTTTCTTTTCCCCTAAAATTACTGAAACTAGGCATTTTCCTTGTGTCATGCCATCAGAACACATGTTGTCGTCGATTCCTCTAACTCAAATCATCAAAATCTACTAAAAATCTGACATTCTAGAGAAGTTGGGGCATTAGGTGAGGGCTAAAATGTGAAATGGGTTTTGGGGATGATGATGGAGCATTTTAAGCTCTCCCTCCCATAACACTCTAGTGACACACTAAAGTACATACACATGCATTTCATTGTCTGCCACTTTTTGCAACTTTTTCCACATAATTCTATCCAATAGACCATAAAAACACATATCATTAGTCATGCTCTTCATAATTTTATCACTTTATTTAGCTAATTTCTCCTCATTTTCAATGAATATATATGCACCATTCATTTTCAACTAAAGAAATCGATTTACCTATACCTCAAAATTCCATGGTGTCACATTTCACACCCCTTATGCAAAGTTTCAACCTCAGAACTTAGATGAATAGATATGGATATTTAGCTCTCATCATATCTTCAAGTTCCCAAATCAATTCTTCTCCCATATGATGGTTCCATTGTACTTTCACAAGGCGGATTACCTTATTCCATAATTGTTTGTGAAGCCCCAAAATTTTTGGGTAAGGAACAATTTTTGTAAATACTTATTTTCAACAATCATGTTATGAATTGAAGTGATAAAGGAAATTTTTTCAAATAAGATCATTGTACATATATTAATTAAATATGAAATTAAATGGTGATTTGAACGCAAGTGCATGTTAAAAACAAGCTAAACACAACAAAGGTGTTACTTTTATTCAATTTTTGACATAGTTAGAGGTTGATTTAGAAACAATATTCAAATAAAAGTTGTATATTTTGAAATTATCTTTCCAATGCATCAAAAAACATTTGAGTTGGATATTGTATGAGGAAGGTATGCCTAATGCACCAAAACTGTTCTTGGTGGATAATCAAGGATGAAAATGACAAGATTAAATTGCATAATCTGGAATTTTGTGTATTTATTATGCAAAATAATTTTAGAAATTTGCATGTAAGATCTATAGAGATAAATATATGTATATGAAGTGAAATTTAAAAATGATTTATTAATTTTATATGGTTTAATATACATCTATGAAGAATTATTAAATGACATTATTCCTATTTATTTAAAGGGATTAGTTATGCATTTTAATATATCTATGAAAAGGATACATTTGTGTAATTTAATGTATGTATGATAGAGATTATTAGAGGATGTATAATCATATATAATTGATGAAATTATTAAGAAACGGTGTTACATGTGTAAGGCATGGGATGCATTAGTGGAGCACCAAATGGGAAATAGAATATGGTACTCCATCATTATCTTTATACCCCTAAACCATCCCTCTCTCCCTCACTCACACCCATTCCTGTTTTGCTCACACCCAACCTTCTCGTGGCCCACATATCCATGTTTATCACTCAAAAAGCTTTTGCAAAATTTGTACTTCCACTTGGTCCTTCAACCCATGGCCATAAGTCTCCATTTTTCCATTGATGTGGGGTGGTGTAAAGAAGTAAAAGGTGCTTATTATTGTTGCATGAGTAGGGGAAGAAGGAAATCAATTTGGGATGGAGTTTTAAGGAGGAAACAACACCTAAATCAAGTGGTAAGTGGTTTCCGTCATTGTTAATTTCCAATCCCATTTTTTTTGGTTTGTAGCTGCAAAATGTGGACTGTTTGAGAGATTTTGGGCATGAAATAGCTACGATTTGTTGGGGTTTTTATGGGAAAACTAGTTAGAATGTTAAATACATGGTTTTTATCAAGAAAAGGGCATGAAAATTCTGCATATGTTGTTGTCCATGAACTTGTTTGCATGTTGCAAATAGTTGGGAGGAGGGTTGATGTTGGGCAGCTATTGGGGACAAAATTGAAGTTTAATTAAACTATTTTTGATGATTAATTAAATGTTAATGTTGCTAGGAATGAAGAATATTTCATGAAAAACCCTAGTCTATATTGCTGGAAATTTGCAAATCTATGCAATGCACATCACCTACTTGATAAAATGCATGTATGAAGTAATGGGCAGCTAGCTTGAATGAAGTGAGATTTTATTGAATTGCTTTAATGATGTATTGGTGGTGATTAAGTTCTAAATAGGTTATGCATGATTGGAAATAGATGAAATAGATGGTTTGTTGCTGAAAATCAATAAAACAATAATGTACATGAAGTGTTCAATGAAATGTCTATATGAAAAATGAAATGCAATTGAATAATTTTATGCCACTCTAATTAGCCACTAAACTGCCCCTAATACAAAGAGTTATATTCACAAATTGAGTGAGTAGGAATTGGTAGAAATGGGTAGCAACATGGGTGCTTCAGAGTAAAGACTTGCATTTAAAAAGACATTAGAAAACCCCCCTCAAAATAGGTTGCCACTTAAACAGATTTTTGTATTTACAAGTAATAATTATCTAGCTTGAAAATGTGTGAGAAGTGGGGAAGGAAATAGCCATGTTTGTACCTTTGAAATCCCATTAAGTTATGTTTTAAAGTGGTGTTTAAGAGTCTCTTTAAGACTATTCAAGAAGGGCATAAAAGTTGAAATCTTATACTTGTATATACACCATGTTATTAAGAACTTTACCAAGAATGTTTTCATGAAGTTAGTCATTAAAAACAAAGGACACTTCCAATTATGAGGACTTGGAATGCATGAGTAAGGATAGAATATTGCCTTTGTGAAGATAGGAAATGATAATGCAATAGGGTTGTCTATAATTGTGAATTTTGACTATAATGGGCTATTTTATGTTTAATAAGTTATCAAATGTGGGCATAGTCCTAAATGATAATAGGAATGCTTAATTACCTCAAGTGAGTTGTTCTAAGTGATAAAATTACAAAATGAGTGAATTATATGAAAAACCTCAAATTTGAGTCATATGGAATTCTAACTTGAGGAGAATGATAAACATCACTAAAAGGAGTAATTGGAATCTATTAGCATTAAGTGGGTTTTTCTTATTTTGTAAATTGAGTAGGAATTCTCATTGGAACATATGTAAAGTTAAAATTTGGTGTATATTTTATGTATTGGGTCACTTGAATATTGAGTGGGAGCTAAGTTGAGGAACTTGAGGACTTGTGGATTGTTCACCATTAAGGTAAGTATGTTGTTCAATTATTTGAATGGATACATGGATAGAGATAGTGAATATCCCACAATTCTAGTAAACTTGTGTGAATGAATGGGGATATTAGATATCCCATGGTTGTATATTGATTTATATGTTCTTTGCTATGTGGTGGTGTACAATTATGGGTGTATTGATTGTTCTATAATAATGTGATGTATTATTTGTTAAGCCTGTAAAGACAGATGGGACAAGTTGATGAAGATAGTTAGTATTTCTTGACTCTCTTATTTATGCATAAGTGAATATATGGATCAAGAGAAGTTAAGGTCACTCTATGATTGTTATTTATGGTTTGTGCATACCTATGTGAATTAGTGGCCTCTTAAATTGTTTATGAGATTTTGTAAATGTGCACAGGGATGAAATGAAAAGTATTCCATGGCTTTGCATTTGGGCATAATATTTTGATTGTTTATAGCGTCATATTTGTATGGCCATGGTCATAGAGATTAAATGTCATTTATAGGCATGAATTGATATGGGATACTGAGTTCCCCTTGTTTTGCTTAAGAATGTGTTGTATATGAATTGGTATTGTTGTTAACTCATGGTATAAGATAAAAGGAAAATCTATTCCATTTCAAGTGTGGTCTATCATTCTACTAGATATGTATATCTATAATGATGTGAGAATGCATATAGATAGGTGTTAGGTAATCCGTAGAATAATTTTATGCCATTATCATGATATGTGATTATTGAGGAGGATTTGTATTTCATCATATGAGTGGATTATCGTACTTGTAGCTATAATTAGTTTTGAATATCTTATTTTGAATTGATAATTACTATCTTTTCTGCCTACTTATTGAGTTTGTGAAGACTCACTCCTTTATTTTCATTTTAGTGGCAGGTGAAGATAAGTGCTTGGAAGATTTTTTAGAAGATGTGATTTGTAATTAGGAAATGATGTGGGATTGTAATCCTTCAAGACATATGGATGATTGTATGTGTTCAATTTCAATTTATGTATAGTGGATTAAATTTATTGGCATTTGTTTGATTTATGTTTTCTGTTTTGATGCTGAACAAACTTAGATGAAATATGCTTTACTATGTGGTTTGATGATGTAACATACATTTGATATAGAGTGGATTGATGTAAATGTGATGAAATGCATGTAATCAGGTTGTGTGAAGTGATAGATAGAGTGTAAATAATTTTTGCAAATAGGTTAAGGATGGAAGACATTAAGTGAAGAAATCTGTCGATGTTTTGTTCAGCAACCTTGACGGATTTGTAGTCAAGGACATATCTGGTGAAGTTGACAATTACTAAACCTTGACGGATTCAAATCATGTGAAGTTGGCTTTTGATGAACCTCGATGGATTAGGAATCAGAGACATATTCGATGAAGTTAGACTTTGACAAATTTTTCTATGAAGGAAAATGTCGACAGTTTGTCATAAAACATCAACGGTTTTTGGGTAAAACGTCGATGATTTTGGCACCATTGCAAGTAGTTACAAAGATCCAGAAATGAAGTTGTTTAACATTTTCTTTAACCTCCTTTGAGAGTTTATCTCATAGTAGTTAAATATCTATATTAATGGAAGATGAGCTAAAGAAAAAGTGTGGGAAAATAGAGAAGAAAATTTTTGTAGTATGATCAAGAGAAAATCAAGAGATCAAGTTTATAAAGAAATTCTAGCTTTTATTTTGCAGGTGAATGAAGCTTGGACTGTCAAAAGTACTAAAGTTCACTTGAGAATTTAATTAGTTGTAAGCCTTTCATTATTACATTCTTTATTATGTTGATTATACCTTGGTTTGGGTTGTAAACCAAGAGATAGTTGCATCATTATAGGTTGTGTAAGTGATTCATCTATATTGTTACTTGGAAATGTAAGTCTAGAGAATAAGTATCAGTACCACTATAACTTTGGGACTAAGTTGACTAGTAGAACCCAAGTCTATGATTGTGACTTGGAGAGTGGAGTAGGTAGGGAGTGTCGAGCCACTATAATATCTATGTTCTTAATTCGTGAGTCATTGTCTTTATAGTACATTCAATTGCTTCCATAAGATGATGACATTAGTTTAGCCATATGGAGGGACCAACAAGTTGTATTTGAGCTATCTTTGTATTGCTCAAAGTGATCTTCTATGGCTTCATCAAGTACAAATGAAAGTGGTAATGACAATAGTGATAGAAATGGAAATGGAAGCAATAGATTTGCATTTGGATCGACTAGTTTTCCAATGGGATTATCTTTAAATAAACCTCCATATATAATTGGAGATTATTATCCTCTATAAAAATTAAGAATGCAAAGTTTCTTAACGGGTTATAACATGTCTGCATGGTGCATAATTGAAGATGACTTTACAAGACCAGTTGGAAAAGTAAGTATTTGGGCTGTAGAACAGAAAGAGAAAAGTTCAGTAAATGAACAAGCTAAAAGCTTTTTATATTGTGCTATATTTCAAGCTGAGTTTGAATAGGTGTCAACTTATAGAATTGCAAAAGATATATGGGAGAAACTTCAAGTTACCCATGAAGGCACAACACAAGTAAAAGAGATAAGAATGAATCTTTTAATACATGATTATGAACAGTTTACAATACTTCCTAATGAATTCATTATTGAGATGAATCACAGGTTTACCAAGATCATCAATGCTTTGAAAGGTCTTGGAAATGAGATTACTGAGAAGGAAGAAGTTCAAAAAATACTCAAATCTTTAACTAAAACTTGGATGACAAAATTCATGGCAATCAAAGAAGCAAAAGACATCTCAAAGTTAAAGGTTAATGACTTGATGGGATTGCTGCTTTCACATGAGCATGTCATCAAAAAGAATGAAACCGAATCAAAAGGTAAGAGATCTGTAGGACTAAAAGCTAATTCTGATAATTCTGATCTTGATGCAGGTGAAGAAGATGAGGAAATTGTTATGCTTACTCGTCGATTCAAAAAATTTCTTCAAACAAATAACAAAATAAAGAATAGATTTGTAGCGGCTCGAAGAGTGCAAAATAACAAAGGTGATAGAAAATTCAAAATTGAAATTTCAATCAAAAAGGAAAAAGACGAACTCACATGTCATAATTATGGCAAAAATGGACATTTAAAGAGAGTATGCCCATAAATCAAAAAGGATAGAAAGAAGAACTAGAAACCTCAGCATTTTGGAGCTTGGTGTGATAGTGAATCATCTATCTCTGTGGATTCTGAATCTAAAAGTGAAGAGTGCCATATTGGTCTAATGGCACATGAAGTTGAAGATAAAGAGAGCAATGCATTAGATGAGGTAAGTTATGATGGGTTCTTGTTTGAATTGCAAAAAGAACACACGGAACTTTTTGATGAATCAAAGTTGATACTTGAAAAATGTACAAAGTTGAAAAAGGAATTTTGGATTCAAAAAGAAGGTATACTAAGAATTCAACTAGAATTCAATGTTCTTTTTGATGAATATTCAAACTTGAAATATGAAAATGATCCTCTGAAAAATGACTCAAAGAAGATGTTAGATGAAAACTAGAAGTTGAAATTGTATAGTACTTCCTTGAAAAATATGACCAATCAAATGAAGAACAACTATTTAAATTGTCAAAAATACTACATATTTCAGAAGAAATATTTTTAGCTTTCACAAGGCATATTGTTATTTATGCAACAAATTTGGACATGTTGCTTACAAGTGTTCAATAAAAAGATTACAAAACAAAGGAATAAAATTGATTTGGGTGCCAAAACAAACTATTTTCCTACCTGACAAACATGGACCCAAGATGTGGGTACCAAGGACTTGACTTTTTCTTTTTCAAGTATGCTTGACTTCGAGAATAAATTGATAGTGGATGTTCACATCACATGATAAGAAGCAAGAATTTGTTCAAAAGTTTGTCTTTCAGGATAAAGGTAGAGTGACTTTTAAAGACAATAATCAATGAATAATCAAAGGAATTGGAATGGTAAGTATTTCAAGCATGGACATTATTGATGTGTATTATGTAGAAGGTCTTAAACACAACCTTTTGAGCATAAGTCAACATTGTGACAAAGGTTTTGAAGTTATATTTAAGTTTAATAAATTACTGTTCATAATAATTTAGGAAATAGTATATGTTGTGGAAAGCAAAATGAAAATGTGTACACTTTGGACCTTAGTGCAGATCATGTAAAGTGTCTTTTTGTAGTAGACAATGAGGCTTTAATATGGCACAAACATTTTGGTCATGCCAACTTGTACACAATTAAGAAGCTTATAAAACTTGATCTTATAAAAGGCTTACAAAAAATGAAGATCAATGTGGATCATGTATGTGATGCATGCCAATTTGGTAAACAAACAAAAGCTTCTTTCAAATCAAAAAATATTGTTTCTACATCAAAGCCTCTTAAGTTATTGCATATGGATCTTTTTGGACCTGCATGATTAAGAAGTTTAAGTGGGAAGCAATATAGGTATGTAATTGTTGATGATTTTTCTAGATATACTTGGGTACTATTTATCAGTGGAAAAGACGAATGTTTTGAGCTTTTCAAGAAATTTCATCACAAAGTTCAAAATGAAAGTGGAACACAAATTCTTTCAATACGAAGTGATCATGGCAGAGAATTTGACAATATTCATTTCAATGATTTCTTTGATAAACTTATAATGACTCATAATTTTTCTGCACCTAGAACTCCATAACAAAATGGAGTGGTTGAGGAGAAGAATAGAGTTTTAGTTAAAATGGCTAGAATAGTGTTAATTGGTGCAAATCTTCTTCATAGATTTTGGGCTAAAGTTGTAAACACTACATGTT
The DNA here is from genome assembly GCA_036873735.1 of Pouteria campechiana. Classification (NCBI taxonomy): domain Eukaryota; kingdom Viridiplantae; phylum Streptophyta; class Magnoliopsida; order Ericales; family Sapotaceae; genus Pouteria; species Pouteria campechiana. Next base: position 84,086 of record JAYJMB010001656.1, read on the forward strand.
ATATAATCAATCATGTTTACATTCATCCAATTCTAAAGAAAACTTCTTATAAATTATGGAAAGGTAGAAGGCCAAACATTGCATATCTTTATTCCTTTGGTTGTAATTGCTTTGTATTGAATAATGGAAAAGACAATCTTGATAAATTTGATAAGAAAAGTGATAAAGGTATATTTCTAGGGTATTCTTGTTTTAGTAAGCATATCAAATCTACAATAAGTGAACATACATACTAGAAAAGTTAATCCATGTAAAATTTGATGAGACTAACTCTTGGCTAAGAAAGGCTGACAATGCAGATGATGAAAATGAGAGATTTGATTTTTTTAAAACCTTAATTGAAGGTCAGCAAGGATCTAAAGATTTACCACAAGCTGGGTCATCAAATCTACCTAAGAAAAACATTCATGAAGAATAAGTAAGTGAAGGTGAGTTGATTGAAACATCCCAGTCAGTTCATACTCATAGATATCATCCATTAGAATATGTTATAGGAAATGTATATGACAAAGTAAGAACTTGTAGCTCACTTCATAATGTGTTTGGTAATTTTTCTTTCTTACCTTACATTGAACCCAAAATAGTAAAAGATGTCATTTTAGATGAAAACTAGATCATAGCAATGCAAGAAGAGCTAGATCAGTTTAAATGAAACAATGTGTGGACACTTATTCCAGAACCAAATGATTAGTTTGTAATTGACACAAAATGGATCTTTCGAAATAAACTTGATAAATCTGGGATATTGTAAGAAATAAAGCATGTCTAGTAGCACAATGATATTCCATAGAAGAGGGAATAGATTATGATGAGACATTTGTACTTGTTCCCAAATTTAAGGCCATAAGAATGTTACTTACTTTTGCATCATTCTAACAGTTTTGATTATTCCAAATGGATGTAAAAAGTGCATTCTTAAATGGATATTTAAATAAAGAAGTTTATATCAAACAAACTCTAGGCTTTGAAAATCATGAACATCTAGACTGTGTATTTAAACTCACAAAAGCATTATATGGTCTTAAACAAGCTCCAAGAGCTTAGTATGAAAGACTAAGTGGATTTTTACCGAGTAAAAATTTTCAAAGAGGTAAAGTTGACAAAACATTATTCATTAAACGTATTCATTCAGACATTCTTATTGTACAAATTTATGTGGATGATATCCTTTTTGGTTCTTCAAATTGAAAATATTGCAAGGAATTTGAAAATATGATGAAGAGTGAATTTGAAATGAGTATGATGGGTGAATTGACATTTTTTCTTGGAATGTAGATAAAACAATCTGATGAAGGTATTTTTATTTCACAATCAAAATACATCAAAGAAATGTTAAAGAAATTCAAAATGGAAAACTTAAAATGCATGCCTTCCCCTATGAGTGAAAGTATCAAAATGGATAAAGATGAAAGTGGTAAAAGTGTAGATCAGAGACTATATAGGAGTATGATTGCTTCATTGTTATATTTAACTGGCAGTAGACCTGACATTTTATTTAGTATGTGTTTGTGTGCTCAATTTTAGTCAAATCCAAAGGAGTCACACTTATCCGTTGTTAAAAACATTTTTAAATATCTTGTGGATATCTCATTTAGGATTATGGTATCCTAGAGGATCATAATAATTTAATTCAATTGGATATTTTGATGTCGAATATGCTGAATACTAGGTAGACAAAAAAAGGACTAGTGGAACTTGTCAATTCCTAAGAAGTATGCTTGTATCCTGATACTCTAGAAAACAAAGTATTATTGCACTATCAACAGCTAAAGAGGAATATATAGCAGTAGCCAGTTGTTGTGCATAAACACTTTGGATGAAATAGCAATTAATTGACTATGAATTTATTGTGGAACGTGTACTAATCAAATGTGATAATACAAGCATAATAAATTTGACTAAAAATCCAATATTACATTCAAGCTTTAAACACATTGAAATAATACATCACTTCATTAGGGATCATATTCAATTGAAAGATATTTTGATTGAATTTCTTCCAACTGAAGATCAATAAGCAAACATTTTCACAAAACCACTTCACACTGATAGATTTTTACAAATAAGAAGAGAGTTAGGCATTATTGATCCATTTGCATAATGAATAGTATGCATAAAATAAAAGATATATTAGTTTGAATTCTATCTGTATTACAAACATCAACGAATGATAAATGTCGAGGGATTCTAAATGTTGAAAAATTAAAATTTTGACGGATTTAAAGTTAGCATCGTAACTTAAATACACAATTAGCACGGGATGGTTATTCTTCTTCTCCTTAAAGCCAGGGCTTCCTCTCTTCTCCATTACTCATTTGGATGGATTTAGGATGATTTTCTCCATCCTTCTTCATCAAAAACATGGTAATGCTCTAAGTTTGATGTTTCCTCTTTTAGTTTTTGATTTTCTTTGAAAAATCCATGAATTTGAAGTTTTTCTTCAAAATCCTTTCTCATTTCCATGTATTTATCATGAGAAATCAATGCCTTATGTCTAATAAGTTCATATCCTTATAGTTTAAGAAGGACTTTTGAAAAACCTCTACATTTAATCAGAATTTTAAAATTTTGGGGTTTTTAAGGTTTTTGGATTCTCAAAAACCCTATTTTCATTTCAAAATCCATTCATGTGATTCAGTGTGTGAATTTTTTCCATTCTCTACATGAATATTGTGGTGATTATTCTATTATGTGATGAGATGCTCTGTTTGTGCATTGAAAATCACCTCAATTTTTGGGTTGAATCCTTATTTTCATGTAAGATCCATCACTTTCCATCCATCATCATTTATATTATATGAAGGAAAATGTCAATGGTTTGTCATAAAACATCAATGGTTTTTGGGTAAAACATCAATGATTTTGGCACCATTGCAAGTAGTTACAAAGATCCAAAAATGAAGCTGTTTGACATTTTTTTAACCTCCTTTAAGAGTTTATCTCCCAGCAGTTGAACATCTATATTAATGGAAGATGAACTAAAGAAAAAGTGTAGGAAAATAGAGAAGAAACTTTTTGGAGTGTGATCAAGAAAAAATCAAGAGATCAAGATTATAAAGAGATTCTAACTTTTATTTTACAGGTGAATAAAGCTTGAACAATCAAAAGTACTGAAGTTCACTAGAGAGTTGAATTAGTTATAAGCCTTTCATTATTACATTATTTATTATGTTGACAGTACCTTGGTTTGGGTTATAAACTAAGAGATAGTTGAATCATTACAGGTTTTGTAAGTGATTCATCTATATTGTTAACTAGAAGTGTAAGTCTAAAGAATAGATTATCTATACCACTGTAACTTTCAGACTAAGTTGACTAGTAGAACCCAAGTCTGTGATTGTGATTTAGAGAGTAGAGTAGGTTGGGAGTGCCGAACCACTATAATATTTGTGTTCTTAATTCATGAGTCATTGTCTTTATAATACATTCAATCGCTTCCATAAGATTGCATTAGTTTAGCCATACTGTGGGACCAATAGCATGTAAACTATAAATAATTATAATATTGTACCTAGACTTGTATATATGTAACCAATATGTGTATTGCCATCATGATGCAGCGATGATTATAAGCAATTGTGGGTAGGTTTTGGTCTTTTATGAATGTGTTTTATAATTTCTGTTAGAGATGTATCAATGATTGTAAGTTGTATTCTTATGTGGTGTAAGATGTATAGGCAAGGAACCATATATAATTCAGAGGAAACTCTATCAAAAATTTTTTTCTAGAAATTGAAAATGTTATAGGATGGTAAAATTCACTACCCCCCTAGGCAGGGTGTGATAGAGTGGTATCAGAGCGTTTTGTAGGTTATTGTAGTCTCTGATGCCAAGGCAAGAAGATATAAGTGACATGTTGTGTGACAATCCCTAGAATCATGATGGCAATGACTACTGGTAAAAGATAGGAAATGACATGCCAATAGAGGTCTAGGAAATTTCATTTATGGGGATGTATATACTTTAAAATTATAAATGATAGTAGTGTGATACAAATAAGACAAGTACAACTTGAATAAACATGTACTTAGATGGTATATCCTATTAAGACCAGAATAATGCACATAAAGGCCGTGTATGAAAGTTACAGTGTGATTAAATTGAAATGATGAGACTGTGGGTAATAGGAAGAAGGGTTAGAATTGGATTTGGTGATAAGTGTTAAATTGGCTTGTGATTAGATTTTTAGATTTAGTGAGTTAATATGGTTGTGTGAGCTTAGTTGATTGTTTAATTGATCTACTTGTATATTGTGTGTTATAGTATAATTTTTAAATGATTATCTAGCTGAAAGTTCCCATCATATATGTTTTGTGGGTTTATGTATGCAGTTGGTGAGTGAGTAAAGTGATTTGTATATTTGGTACTCTAAAGGATGTTTGATAAGTACTATCAATACGATTATTATTGTAAAGGATGACATGTCTATGTATTGTCGAATAGTTCATAATACTCTATTTGTTATGTTCTTGTGGTAGATGTAAAATGCATTTTGTTAGGATTGGTTAAAAATGCAGGTCATGAAAAGATATTATGAGCTATTATAGAAGAATGAACATCCTTTGTTGATTTATGATTCTTTAATTGAATAGACATCATGTATACTATAATTGAGATTGATTAGTTGATGTTTGTCTTGAGTATGGGCTAATATTTGATTCTGTTATAGTTTAAAATTAGTCCTTTGAATGGTAATATTATGCATGAAAGTATAAATGTAAGATAAACATGAAGAGAAAATACAAAGTGATATGACCAGATGTTTGAAATATTGATCATCTCATGATATGACCTAAAAGTATTTGTGGATGCAAGTGTTGATAAGAATATGAATACCCCCCTTGAACTGTGTATAAGGCATTATTGAATGAATTGGTTTCCCAATGCTCTGATTTAGAATGATGAGAATATGTATTCTATGCAGATTATTTTTCAATATTGGAATGAGTTCTTCTTTCTATTGATTATTGGATATGTGCATTGTATGATTGTTATAACATGTAAAAGTGGCATGATTGTTGTATTATCTAGTAGGGGATAGGACATATGTGCATGGTATGTATCTAAAATGTATGTTTGAATGATATTAGATGGAATGAACATTTTGTATGTGAATTGTACGAATATGCATGAGTATGATGAGTCCTTGGATGTGAACATGCTTGGGTGGTGATAAATGTTGGCTTAGACATTGTGATACCATGCCCACGTTTGGATGGCACTGATGTATGTTACACTTGAAGATGCTCAGTTGGCCCAAACCATAACTTGACTATGGCAGTGCTGGAAGTACCACCGAAAATCCCCTAGAAATCCAAGGGGAAAGCACCGTTATGCCAATAGACCTATATGTGGTAAGACACACGGTGCATGCATTTGATGGTTTGAGGATGAGTATGATATAGGCCTGATGTGATGAGCTACTCCTGTGAGCGTGGGAGCATAGGCCACCATGTTGGATGGTAGCACGGTTCTGATTATTGCCAATAGACTTGGATGCTATACCAGTTGAGGCTCATGTAGCCAATAGACCTGGGTGTGCATAATGTGGATGAACCTAGATATGATATGCAATGAACATAGGCATGTATGGTGATATAAGGATGTATAAGAGCCTAGATGTGCCTTGTTTACACTGAGACTATGATGACATAGTCTCTAGTTTGGTAAGCCTATAATCCTTGTGGGGCGATGAGGGCGGGGTGCCACAATATATAGCAGTGTAGCTGCCGTGGGCCTGATGAGGCTTCTAGCTGGGATACAGAGAGTGATTAATGTCTACTATGATGTTAATTATGAAATGAATATGATTAACATTTTTGCATGACCATGAGTGCTAATATGGCGTGGAATGTATTCATATGAATTACATATGGTATATATGTGAGATGCATGTGATTATGTTTATGCACATATTATTCTTATTTGATCCCCTTGCCAGATTTTATGTTTCTATACTTGATGCCACTCAAATTTTCATTATGGTTACCCTAACATGGAGGAACAGATGATTGTAGATGGGAGTTATAGTTATCTTAGACAAATAATGAGTTGAAATGCATTCTATTGTGAAAGAGAGGAAAAGAGAAAATTTTGTAAATTTCAGATAGAAAGTTTATTGCTGTAATAATTTGAAGTAAGCTTATCATAGTAAATACCCCCTTTCGTAGATATTAAGATGCTATTGTCAATGGACTTACAGTTGAAAAGTTCGGCGATTATTTGGGGGAATAGGATCATGGGGGGAGCGTTAGCCTAGGGAAGGAAATTAGATATCCTAGGTTGGTAATTCAACTATGATGTCCATTTGTGTAATGTTAAATGATGTGTGTCATTAAAGCAGTGTAGTGAAACTATTGTGAGCACAGGTCTTTGGATTTTTGTCTTTACTAAACTATCTATGTTAATGTGAAAATACCTATGTCCTTGAGTTTGATTAGCAAGGCTACTGAATTATGCTACTTTATTTGCATTAGAATTTAAAAAGGGGAGATATGGTACACTAACATGATTGTATTGATCATAGAAAGATTTGATAGTTTCTTGACTATGAATAGAGTTGTAAAGTATGAGGACCAGATAAATTGTGAAGCTAAACAGATTACTTCGAACACTCTAGATGAGGTCAAGATCAAAGGTCATCCTTAGAAGTTTGCCTAAATGGAAGATGTCAAAATTGTCATGGATTAGGATGTCTTAGTGCATAACAAAATTGATGACTGGATATGGCAGAATGATTCAGGTATTCAATTCCAGCTAAGAACAGCCAATGTTGTTACTGATGTCTCGAGTAGAATATCAGAGAATGGCATGACAGATATGCTTATTTTGAGGAACTTAGGAGTTTAGATTTATGCGTGAGCATGAAAGGATTGGTTACACTTTTAAAAACCAATTCAAGTACTGAGTAATTATACTAAAGAAGAGATGACATGAGAACATGAGAAATGATTAGATCTAAAGTTTCATGGATGAAACTTTTTTTAAGGGGGTTGAATGTGATGCCCCAAAATTTCTGGGTAAGGAAAAATTTTTGTAAATACTCATTTTGAGCATTCATGTGATGAATTGAAGTGATAAAGGAAACTTTTTGAAATAAGATAGTTGTACATATATTAGTTACATATGAAATTAAATGGTGATTTGAGCGCAAGTGCATGTTAAAAAGAAGCTGGACACGATAAAGGTGTCACTTGTATTCAATTTTTTACATATTTAGAGATTGATTTAGAAAACGTATTCAACATGCAAGTTGTATATCTTGAAATTATCTTTTCAATGCATTAAAAAATATGATTTTGATATCGTATGAGAAAGTTATGCCAAATGTACCAAAACTATTCCTGATGGATAATTAAGGACAAAAATGACAAGATTAAATTGCATAGTCCAGAATTTTCTGTATCAATTATGAAAATAATTCTATAAATTTAGATGTAAGATCTGTGGAGATAAATATATGTATATGAAGGGGAATTTGCAAATGATTTATTAATTTTATATGGTTTAATGTACATCTATGAAGAATTATTAAATGGCATTATTCTTATTTATTTAAAGGGATTAGTTATGCATTTTAATGTATCTATGAAAGGGATACATTTTTGTAATTTAATGAATGTATGATAGAGATTATTAAAGGATTATAGTCCTTATTTAATGGATGAAATTATTAAGAAATGGTGTTGCATGTGTAAAGCATGGGATGCATTAGAGGACCACAAAATGGAAAATAGAATATGGTACTCCATCATCATCTTTATACCCCTAAACCATCCCTCTCTCCCTCACTCATGCCCCTTCCTCTTTTGCTCACACCCAACCTTCTCACAGCCCTCATATCCACATTTTTCACTCAAAAAGCTTTTGCAAAATTTGGATTTCTATTAGCTCCTTCAACCCATGGCCATAACTCTCCATTTTTCCACTGATGTGGGATGGTGCAAAGAAGGAAAAGGTTTTGATTATTATTGCATGAGTAGGAGAAGAAGGAAATCAAGTTGGGATGGAGTTTTAAGGAGGAAACAACACCTAAATCAAGAGGTAAGTGTTGTCCCTCATTGTTAATTTTCAATCCCATTTTTTTTTGGTTTGTAGCTACAAAATGTGGACTGTTTGAGAGATTTTGGGCATGAAATAGCTATGATTGGTTGGGATGTTTGTGGGGAAACTAGTTAGGATGTTAAATACATGGTTTTTATCAAGAAAAGGGCATGAAAATTATGCATATGTTGCTGTCCACAAACTTGCTTGCATGTTGCAAACAATTGGGACATGGGTTGATGTTGGGCAACTATTGGGGATGAAATTGGAGTTTAATTAAACTTTTTTGGATGATTAATTAAATGTTAATATTGCTAGTAATGAAGAATATGTCATGGAAAATGCATAAACCCTAGTCTATATTGCTAAAAATTTGCAAATCTATGCAATGCACATCACCTATTGGATAAAATGCATGTATGAAATAATGGGCAGCTAGGTTGACTGAAGTGAGATTTTATTGAGTGGTTTTAATGAAAATATTGGTGGTGATTAAGTTGTAAAAATGTTATGCATGATTGGACATACATGACACAGATGGTTTGTTGTTGAAAATCAACAAAACAATAATGTACATGAAGTGTTCGATGAAATGTCTATCTGAAAAGTGAAATGTAATTGAATAATTTTAATGCCACCCTAATTAGCTACTAAACCACCCCTAGCACAAGGAGTTACATTCACAAATTGAGTGACTAGTAATTGGTAGAAATGGGTAGCAACATGGGTGCTTGGGAGTAAAGACTTGCACTTAAAAAGGCATTAGATAACCCCCCTCAAAATAGGCAACCACTTAAACAGATTTATGTACTTACAAGTAATAATTATCTAGCTTGAAAAGGTGTGAGAAGTGGGGAAGAAAACAACCATGTTTATACCTTTTAAATCCAATGAATTAACATTTTAAAGTGGTGTTTAAGAGTCTCTTTAAGACTATTAAAATAGGGCATAAAAGTTGAAATCTTATACTTGTATATACACCATGTTGTTAAGAACTTTACCAAGAATGTTTACATGAAGTTAGTCACTAAAAACTAAGGACACTGCCGATTATAAGGACTTGGAATGCATGAGTAAAGATAGAACATTGCCTTTGTGAAGATAGAAAATGATAATGCAATAGGGTTGTCCACAATTGTGAATTTCTACTTTAATGGGCTATTTTATGTTTAATAAGTTATCAAACGTGGGGATAGTCCTAAATGATAATAGGAATGCTTAATTACCTCAAGTGAGTTGTTCTAAGTAATGGAATTACTAAATGAGTAATTTAAATGAAATACCTCAAATTTGAGTCACATGTAATTCTAACTTGAGGTGAATGGTAAACATCACTAGAATGAGTAATTAGAATCTATTAGCATTATGTGGTTTTTTCTTATTTTGTGAATTGAGTAGGAATTCTCATTAAAACATTAGTAAAGTTAAATTTTGGTGTATGTTATATGTATAGGGTCACTTGAATATTGAGTGGGAGCTAAGTCGAGGAACTTGAGGACTTATGGATTATTCACCATTAAGGTAAGTAGGCTGTTCTGTTATTTGAATGGATGCATGGTTAGGGATAGTGAATATCCCACAATTGTAGTTAACTTGTGTGAATGAATGGGGATATTGGATATCCCATGGTTGTATATTGATTTATGTGTTTTATGCTATGTGGTGGTGTACAATTATGGGTATATCGATTGTTTTATAATAATGTGATGTATGATTTGTTAAGCTTGTTAAGACCAATGGGACAAGTTGATGAAGATAGTTAGTATTCCTTGACTCTCTTATTTATGCATGAGTGAATATATGGATCAAAAGAAGTAAAGGTCACTCTATGATTATTATTTATGGTTTGTTCATACCTATGTGAATTAGTAACCTCTTGAATTGTTTATAGATACTGTTTATGAGATTTTCCAAATATGCATAGGGAGGAAATGAAAAGTATTCCATGGCTTTGCATTTGGGAATAATATTTTGATTGTTTATAGTGCAATATTTGTGTGGCTATGGTTGGAGAGATTAAATGTCATTGTATAGGCATGAATTGATATGGGATACAGAGTATCCCTTGTTTTGTTTTAGCATGTCTTGTACATGAACTGGTATTGTTGTTAACTCATGGTATAAGAGAAAAAGAAAATAAATTATTATTGTCCATTTGTCGTGTGTTCTATCATTCTATTAGATATGTCTCTCTGTAATGATGTGAGAATGCATATGGACAGGTATTAGGTAATGTGTAGAATGATTTTATGCCATTGTCATGATATGTGATTGTTGATGATTGTTGAGGATGATTTGGATTTCATCATATGAGTGCATTATCATACTTGTAGTTATGAGTAGTTTTGCATATCTTATTTTGAATTGATAATTTTTGCCTTTTCAGCCTACTTACTGAGCTTGTAAATACTCACTCCTTTAGTGTCGTTTTAGTGGCAAGTGAAGATAAGTGCTTGAAAGATTGTTTAGAAGATATGATTTGTAATTAGGAAATAATGTGGGATTGTAATCCTTCAAGATATAAGTATGATGTTTGTGTTCAATTTCAATTGACGTATAGTGGATTACATGTATTGGCATGTAATGTATAAATAACTATAATATTGTAGATGAACTTATATATATGTAACCAATATATGTATTGCCATCACGATGCAATGATGATTCTATGCAATTGTGGGTAAGTTTTGGCCTTTTATGAATGTATTTTATGATTTTTGTTAGAGATGTATTAGTGATTGTAAGTTGTATTCTTCTATGGTGTATGATGTACAAGTAGAGAACCATATATAATTCAAAGGAAACTTTGTTAATTTTTTTTTCTAGAAATTGTAAATGTTGTAAGATGGTAAAATTCACTGCCCCATTAGGGAGGGCGTGACATTATTTTTCTTTACTATCCAAAATATGAAAAGGTTGCTTTATATATTATAGGTTTTCACTTAGTTGTATTTCTTCTGGTGGCAATACATGAGAAGGGTCTGGATCATATTTCCTCAAACATGATACGCATGTAACAAGTACAAAAAGAGGAAAAAAAATAGAATGATATGAAGATTGATCATAATGAATTAGATAATTTTTATTTTTTATTGATTGTCCTCAATTGATTACACTTGCTAAGTACATCAAAAAATTGCATATTCACACCCAGACCACAAGTGGTCCTGATTACATCTCCACAATGGGAGAAAATTCTTGATTAAAAGAAAAAGTACAATACATCTTAGAGACCCAAAAATAAAATACACACTCTCAAAATAAATGTGTGTTATCTTTGGGATCGTCGAGTACATCGCGATGGCTTAAAATTTAGTGGGTCACTTCAAGCCAGTGGGCGGACAGGATGACATGACTCTAGACTGGGTTGATAGACACTGTGTCAACCTAAAGAATGAGTGTTTTGATCTAGTTGGTTTGTTCTGGGTGGAATCAAGAGCGGTAATTTTTACTATTTAGATTGTAAGAAACCATAGAGACAATAGGTGGTTTGTGACCCAATTGGTATATTTCAGAAGGACTCAAGACTGGATGATTCCTATTGTGTTTAGACCTGAAAAAGACCACAAGAAAATAGGTGACCTAGGTTTGGTTCAATTTTCTCACGTTGCCCATGAGAGCTTAGGAAGAATGGGCCAAGTTAACTAGGTTTAACTCGGCTCTCTCAATCACCTATGAAAAGCTTAGGAAGAGTGGGACCAGGATGATTGGATTTAGCATCAACTTTCTCATATTGCCCATGAGAAGCTTAGGAAGAGAGGGCTAGATTAATTGGGTTTAGCTAATTTGATGAATGGTAATTGCTAAGGTTTAACTCGATGAGTTATGACTCAGTGACTCGGTCCTATAACTAGGCTTTTGAGTGAGTTAGTAAATAGTGTTTGCTAAGGTTTAACTCGGTGAGTTATGACTCAGTGACTCATTCCTAGACTTAGGCTTTTGAATGAGTTAGTGAGCAGTATTTGGTAAGGTTTGACTTAATGAGTCACGACTCAATGACTTGGTCATAAACTTAGGCTTTTAAATGATTGGGTGAGTAGTGTTTTCTGATATCCTATATAAAATCTAAAGCGGATGATCTCTACAATTAACCTTTGAGAGATTGTAGAGTTAGGTTGCATGAATTAAGTCTAATTGCACTTTAAGTTAAGTAAGCCTAATCATGATCAACACTAATGACAGCGATTAGTGCTAACAACAATTCTTAATTGATTTAAGATAATGTCATTATCTCCTTGATTTTTATAGGTCCTCTTTTAGAACAACTTTGCTATTTTTAGGATTTAATTAGTGTTTTACCAATTTAAATATGTTTTAATTGTTCAATCCGATAATATTTTATTATCGATTAATCATGTTGGATCTACCATACCACAGCATGGGTGGAACCCACGTGTGTACCATGGAGGGACCATGGCAGAGTGCCCTTAGGCATCAAGAAAAATATCTAGTAGACCAAAAGCCTCAGTGTTAGGGGAGGCACTCGCCTCGTGAAGAGTAAATATCTAATAGGCTAAAAGCCTCTGGCGTCAAGGGAGGCACCTAACTCATGAAGAATCCTCCAAGCCTTCAAGTCTAGAAGAAAGTTCTCTTCAAATGAGAGGATAGAGGGGTATTTATAGGTTTGGAGAGCCTGGTTGTGCTACTTGGGTGCATTTTGTAATTTTCTTACTTGTGTTACTTGGGTGTGCACTTCAAATTTTCCTGAGTTAGCCTTTGCCTCCGCTACTTGGTAGTAGAGTATAATTTTCCTGTGGAGTCTCGTTGCACTTCACTTATGCGAGTGGATGGCTTTGGAAGAGAGAAATTTATTGCCTATGTGAGTGGGGGTGATGGGTCCAGGCGTCTGACTTTGCCTATGTGAGTGGGGCTCCATTGGTTCTTTGCTTGCTCGACCCCTCTGCCATCATCTCATCTACGTGACCTCTGCCTGAACATCATTCCCTCCTTGCATGATCTGCTCGTCCACATCTCTGATTGCACAACTTGTACTTCTCATTGCTTGCGCAAGTAGTGGCTTGCGTGACTTGGAGACACTAACTTGCCTACACAACTTGGTAGAGAACATCACTGCATGCCTGGAAATTTCTTGCCTGTGCAACCTCTTAGTGGAGGCAAAGCTATCTGCGTGACTTGTTGCATCTACATCACCCTCGCTACTCCAAGTCATTTGCTTTTGGCTTTAGCCGTATGAACAGCTGGCATCCCATTTACATTTTGACAGCACAACCCCTGCTTGCGCGAGTGGCCAGTTCCCTACTACCTACGCAATTTCAACTCTCGACTACATTTGGTAACCCCATGTCTACGCAACTAATTAAAGACCAACAATCAAGAGCACCCTTCTCCATGCGGCCGAGGAGCGCTTTCCTAGGGCAAATTCCTCCTTAGTACACAAGCAACAATAGCAGATTCACTTTTCTTCCCCTCCTCCTTCCCAGTCTCTATCATAGGAGTTCAAGATCTTTATGCATCCATCTCTCATAGAGGATCTCTCTAGCATGCATGCAAAGGATTCATTTCTTTCTATCTCACAATCTAATCTCTAGCTAATTTGGTGTTTCTCCCTGTCGATCCAAAACACTAGAACTTAGATATTTTTAGCAAATTCTCCCACTGAGGAGATTTCTTTTAGTACCCTTCTGGATCAAAATTTATGAAGGATCTTGAAGGGAAATCGAGAACACGATGGGATCAAAGCTGATTTTCAGAGGCCATGAATCGCACCCAGTCTCCGATGCCTACTCTCCCAAACCACCCCTCAAGTGCTAGTTCTATGTCTCGATGCCAATCCATTACATGCTCCTCGAGTAGCACTTCTTCTTTGTCTAGAATCCTCAGACCTCTTCTCTCTCACTTGAACTCCAATTTGGTGGTTGTCGGCTTCGTCACTGTTGTTGGCTCTCAAATGGTCTCCATGCCTGCTGCCAAGCCCTCAATGTTGCTCAAGTTTGAGACCTTCGTCTTCAAGAAGGAGAAGATCACCCTTGCCGGCCATGACAAGTATATTGTTGAGGTGGTAGGGATTTTTTTTGTTTGCTATTCAAGAGGATTAAACAGATTGGAGTGATTGGATTTCTGGCAATGGTGGTGTTGCTGGCAATTAGGAAGAAGAAGCACAACATTGGCGGTTACAATCTTCATTGATTTCTATTGGTTGGATTCGAGATCTGGTGCAGTGATAATACCTCTTTAGTCAGGATATTGTCAGATGCATTGAGGTTGGAGGAGATCATTATTTGGACAATCGATGATAGCGGTGCGGGAGGAAACAGCAGCTGTCGAAACTCATCTTTCCCTTTATAAAGTGCCAGTGAATTCGTTTGAATTAAAACTCAGAGAGATAAACTTTTTTGACATAGCCAAGCCCTGGAAGCAGAGTTCCATGGTTGAATTTGAAGAAGCGGCTTGCTGGATTACTGAAGGCATTGTGCCATTACTCGGCTACAAGATTGGGGCATTGGTGAGAGGGCAATATGCTACCTGCACGAGAGGCTGAGTGCAGACGATGCAATTCACAAATTCAACCTTTGCAATTTAAAACAAAATGGCAGGGGGTGGTGCCAGAAGTGGAAGGGACATTGCTACCGGAGCTAGGATAGATGGGTTTGCAAGGTCGGTAAACCAGGATCAGCTGCTAGTTTTCGATAAGGCAATGGAGACAGGATACCGTCTCTATTCTCTTCAGAGGTTTTAAGAAGGGCATTTTGTCCTCTTCAATCGATATTATTTCCAACAGCGGCAGGAGGTGAGACACCATGGAGTTTTGTAGACAATTGCTAATGTTGGAGAGGAAGATGCGATGACTTGGAATTTTCTCATGGATTAATCTTGTGATTTAATTCTTAAAATGTGACCCATTTGTATCCGATGCCACTTCTGGTTTTCGATGGATTCTATCTAACCTCAACACTTTAGTACATCATTTGCATGTCACTAGTGTCAATTGTACTTTCAACTAGTGACCTCTGCAAGTGGTGGTTAAGATCTGGTAGCATGATGTGGCAGGCAGATCAGTTAGTGGGCTATAGATCATGGCCTCTAGAGCCGCTGCTCTATAGCAAGATAATAGTTGCCATGTTTGTGGGCCACTGCATCAACATAAATTAATTATCTATTGATTTGTGTAAGGAATTTGAGATCAATGAGGTGGAGAGGTATCAAAGATGGCTCAAAAGAGGATTGTTCATCAAGTGGAATTGGCAGTAGTGTTTTTGGCATTCCCAAAAAATTTTAGCAAGTGTATGATCATACTTTAGCATCCCCACCTGATCATGGTTGAGCTAAACATGATTTCCAAGTAGGCAAATTGCTCAAGCTAGATGTTCCAGCAAGCAGGCAATGAAATCATCTCTTGCATATTCAAGACATCTAAATTCCACTACCAGGTTGCGTCGCCAAAATTATGCTAGCAGAGGCTTCTCCTCTTGCAACTTGTGCAAGTGCAGAAGAAGACTGGCTAAGTAAGTTGTGGAGATGGAAGAAGCCTGGCTGAATGAGACATGTACACAGCAATGGTTCGTGCTAATAGCAGCAGTTGCATAGGCGAGAGCCAAATCACGCGGATAACATGATTTGCTGAAGTGTTTCTTTGAAAACTACCCAGTCGTGCAGTTGAAGGAGTTAGCCGAGCACAAGATGTCACCACCCAGAAGTAGCAAGGAGCAGCAAGCCACACATGTAAGACATTTAAAGGCAAAGTCTCAGACCCTCTACAGGTGACGGTCACGTCGCACAAGGGAACTCATGCAGGCCACTACTTGGTTGTTCAGTCTTCACCATTATGACATCAATCCTCTAGCTCAACAATTAATTAACTTTGAGGGTGTTGGAAGCAAGTATGTTCCTGATGTTTGGCCATTTCCACTATAAAAAATCCTTCAAGGCTGAGGGGTCCTCATCTCAGACAGACCTTCAGGGCTTCCAAAACTGCAAGTGGCATTCAGACCAGACCAAGCAGCTCATTTGTCAAAGTGGGGCCCATTTAGAATGATTTCAATGTGTAACCTATTCCAGCCTATCCTGCCTATAGCAGAGTGTTAATTCAAGCAAACCTCCGCATAAGCAATTCTTAAAAGTTGCTCTCTTCTTCTTCTTTTCAATTCGGTGGTTATCATAAAAACAATCTCAAAAAATGTTTATTAAAGACTTAAAAATGGCTTCGTGACTTATTTCTGCCATTAGTTTTATTTAAATCCCAACAACATGAAATACATCATGAATTCCATTCAATGAGGATGGCAATGCAATACAATAAGCTACCTTGTCGATCCGATAAAAAATCTCCTAAGGAGCAATATATCTATTTCTTTGGTGCCAAATCATACTACACCCTTCATTAGAGACACCTTTAAGAAATCCTTGTCCCCCACTTGAAATTTCAAGTCACGCCTTCATATATCAACATAAATCTTCTAGCATGATTGTACAATCTGAATCTTTTCTTTTATTTGTGCAACTTTCTCTATTGTATCTGCAATCATTTGTGGCCCCACTAAGGCATGCTCTCCTATCTCAGTTAAGAACAATGGAGATCTACACTTATCCCCATAAAATGCTTCAAAAGGAGTGATCTGAATACTAGAATGGTAACTATTGTCATAAGCAAACTCAATAAGAGTTAAATACTAACTCTAAGCTTTGCCCCACTCAAGGATGCATGCCCTAAGCATGTCTTCCAACTACTGATTCACCCTTTTAGTTTGCCGTCAATCTGAGAATGAGAAGTACTACTAAAATCAAGACATGTTCCCATCGCATTATGCAATGTTTTCCAAAATTTGGAAGTAAAGACCGTCCCTAATCTGAAATAATGACTTTGGGCACACCATGCAGTCTCATAATTTCTTTCTGATAAATCCATGCATCTTTTCAATAGTAAAAGTAGTTTGAATGGGAATAAAATGAGCTACCTTTGTCTGTCTATCTACAATCACCCAAATATTGTCAAATCCCTTTGTTGTCTTCGGCAAGCCTATAATGAAATCCATGGTAATATCTATCCATTTCCATTCAGGAATTTCAATAGGCTGTAACAAAACCACCAGGACTTTGGTGCTCTGCCTTCACCCTTTGACATATAAAATGCTTAGCCATATTTTTGACTATATCATTTTTCATTCTAGTCCACCAATATTGAGATTTCACTAATGCTACATCTTGGCACTGCCAGGATAAATGGTATAGGGGGAATAATGTGCCTCTTCTAGTACTTTCTGTATCACTGCAGTTCCTTTTGGAAGCACTATTCTGCTTATGTATCTCATAATCCAATCTATACCTAGTATAAAATATGGCAGTTCATTCTTTTGGGCTTTATTTTGTAATTTCTATTATTCCTCATTTGTACCAGTTTCTTAGTGATGAGCCCATAAAATATCATGTTTTAATGCCTAAATTTGCATATGTTTTGATCCTCTTTTGATGTGAATTTAGTAATTTATAAGTACATTCCATAAATCTATACTTAATTTGGTTATTACTTTAAGTGAATTTTATGATGATTTATTATGTCTAATTTAAGATAATTAGGTGCAAGAAATGAAAAGAAATATGGAAGACATCAAGGTGGAGAAAGAAACAAAACAATGGAGTTTGGATAATGAACAAGTAGCTGAAAATGAAGATTCAACAGAAAAAAAAATACACTAAGGTTAGAAGTTCTAAAGTGAACTTCAGAAGTAGCTTAGAAGTACTGAAGTGAACTTTAGAAGTTGCTCAGAAGTTCTGAATTGGACTTGGGCAGTCAGAAAAATTGAGTGTTGTGGCATGTGATGTAATGAAATCTGATGTTACTTGGAGGCCATTTTGGGTATAGATAAAGATAGATTCAGCTGAAGTTACCAACACAGAAATTTTAGCCCTTGAAATTATCTAACCAATGGGATAAGAATCACATTATTTGGATTTCAGGTGAAAACGTTATGAGCAAAATACTAAAATGGCTCAAAAGTATTAGAAATTCTGAAGAACCTCTGAAGTTAAAAATGTGAAAGACAGAAGTGTGAGGGAAGTTCTGTGCCCGATCCATAGAAGTTCTATCACTATGCCAAAACTTTTAAATAGGTAAAGATAGAACTTTTGAGTTGGTGGGTATTAACCTCAGAAGTTCTGCAGTGGATGGAAGTTTTCACTAAACGATCAATAGAAGTTCTACAGTGCGACAAAAGTCCCAAGATCCAACTCTCAGAAGTTCTGAGTAGGGAAATTGCGAAGCAATAAAATTTTTGTATTGGCTCAGAAGTATGATAGAAGTTCTATGCAAGTAAAATTTTCTTCTAAGTAGTGAAATTTTAAATAACAGAACTTCTAAGAAGTGTGATTTCAACCATTAAGAATTTTGAGATGCTGAATGTGATGTTGCTGTCCATGCAATGATCAACTTTTGCAATTATCTAAGTTATCTTTGGAAGCAAAATGCTTAGCATATATTATTGAATTTTTAGAAGTAGTGAATGCGTAAATTGTAGCAACATGAAGAAGGCATCTTTGGAAACAAGTTGTGCAATAATTCTGTCTATTGCTGAACTTTTCTTACGCATGGAACCAAACTTTTCGGGAAGCAAATATAGAGTTATTTTTAGAAGAGGATTGTTGTGTGTAAAGAAATTGCAATTCATGGAGTTATATTAAAACCCTGCTGCTTGGGTTATTTACGATCATCGAGAAGGGAGAGACTTTCAAGGGTGCAAGAGATGAAATTCAAGTTTTGCAATCATGCCTTTTTCAAACAACTTTCTTTCTGTTTTTAGGATGAACTAGCTTCCTTTTTCTAGGGCAACGATGTAGCCCTCCTTGGTATTCATTATTAATAGAGATTGTTGGTTTATTAATTCAATATCATCTTATTTCATTCATTGTGTATAATGTAGTTATCTAATTTATTTAATTGTCTAATCACCAATTATATGAATTAGCTTGATTAGCTTTGAATACATGGTCAAGGTAGATGCCATATTCTAAACCATATACTATACTCTTTTGAATAAATGAGCTGATGGTTAAGGTAGACATCATATGCTAAACTATTCTACTTGGCTCATTGAAGTTCTTCAGATTTTTATGAGTTTTCAATATCAATTACACTACATGCCATAGGTAATTGGAATAATGGGAAAAAATACTTGATTTAAACCTGAATGCCTAATGGTAATAATCATACAGTGGATAGAATGAACCCAAGATACTGAATTGATACCAACATCTCAACTACATTGAATTTCATCGAGTGGTGAAATTAGATCCCCAGACTCTTATAACCTGAATTCTCTTTTACATTACTTATTGACATTGTTTATTGTTATTTTGCATTACACTTCTAATTACTTAGCCTTTAATTCATCTTGTTGATTTAGCACAACTTAGTTTCAGTAACTAGACATAATTGAACTAGTTTGACAGTTGTCTATCGAATCGACCCTTACTAAGCACACTGTACTACTATACACTCATGCACTTGCGAGAAACTATAATTTGATCATCACTTGGGTAGTCTTAATTTCATTTAGCTAGGTTGGTTGAATGCTTAATCAGTACATTTGGGCTACTATTCCTTTCAGCCTGACATGCAAATCTAAGTGTTTCAATTCTTCAAATAGCTCTATCCTCTGAGCGAGCATGCATGCTATAGTATTTTCTGATTTCCTACTCAGAGCACCAGCCACTACATTAGCATTTTCTAGATTATAATGAATATTCAAATTATAATCCTTCAGTAATTCCAACCACCATCGCTGCCTCATGTTTAATTCCTTTTGGGTAAAAATGTAATTTAGAATTTTATGATTAGTATACACATCACACTTCTCCCCATAGAGATAATGTCTCCATATTTTTAAGGCAAAGACTACTGTTGCTAACACTAGATCATGAGTTGGATAATTACACTCATGAGGTCTCAACTATCGAGATGCATGTGCAATCATATTTCCATTCTGCATCAGTACACAACTCAAGCCTTTCTTTGATGCATCACTATAGATCGCAAATCTACCCCTTCCAGATGGTACAATAAGAATCGGTGCTTTTATTAATCGCTTCTTCAACTATTGGAATGCTTCTTCACACTAATTACTCCATTCGAACTGAATTCCTTTATGAGTCAACTAAGTTAATGGCATAGCAATTGTGGAGAATCCTTCAAAGAATCTCCTATAATATCCATCTAACCCAAGAAAACTACTAATTTTCATCACTATAGTTGGCCTAGGCCAATTGAGTATAGCTTCTATCTTATGGGGGTCTACTAAGATACCATTGCTTGAGACTACATGCACTAAGAAAGTGACATTGTTCATCTAGAAATCACATTTCTTCAATTTAGCATACAGTTTCTCCTCTCAACCTTTGTAGTGCCATTCTCAAATATGACTCATGCTCCTCTATACTTTTAAAATATATCAAAATATCATCAATAAAAAAAATTACAAAGCAATCTAAATAGGGTTTAAATACCCTATTCATTAAGTCCATAAAAACCATAGGAGCATTGGTCAACCCAAATGGCATTACTAGAAATTCATAATGCTCATATCGAGTTCTAAAGGCAATCTTATGTATATCTACTGATTTAACTCTCATCTAATGGTATCCTGACTGCAAGTCAATCTTGGAGAAGATTCTAGCTCTCTACAAATGATCTAATAGATCATCGATATGGGGCAATGGTTACTTATTTTTGATAATTACCTTATTCAACTCAAGATAGTCAATGCACAACCACAGACTCCCATCTATCTTTTGCATGAATAATACTGGCGCACCCCACAATGACATACTAGGACTTATAAATCCTTTGTCCAGTAACTCCTACAATTGCAATTATGTCAACTCCAGTGGTGCCATTCTCTATGAACCTTTAGATATTAGTTCTGCTCTCTGTTGGAGATCAATACCAGACTCCACTTCCTGTTTTGAGGGCAATCTAGACAATTCCCCTGGAAATACATTTGGAAAGTCTCATACTACAGGCATCTCTTCTAATGATCGATGCTTAGAATGGGAATCTAAAGCTAATACCAAATAGGCCTCACACCCATTTTGTACTTGGTTGAGGGCTCCCATAGATGATACAAGTCTAGGAACTTCACCTTTAGGCAAACTCCTAAAGATGTTTTCCACCTCATCAGGAGCTTTCAAGATCACTTGTTTTGTTTTACAATCAATCTTAGCTTCATACCTGGCTAGCCAATCCATACCCAATATAATATCTAAACCTTTCATATTCAACACAATCAAGTTAGAATAAAACTTTCTCTTCTCAATTACTATAGGAATGTCATAACATACTTCAGAAGCTATGCTAACTGCTTTTAATGGATTAGACACTTCTATCACATGTTGCATGGGAGATTTAAATAATCCTTCTCTCTCCACAAATGTAACAGACACAGATGATTGAGATGCACCAAAATCAAATAATACATATGCCATGCAATCTCAAATAAAAAGATTACTTATGACCATATGATCCATAACCTGAGCTTCTTAGGCATTTGTAGCTTGTACTACTGCAGTCATTTGAGGTCTCTGCTACCCTTGCTGACATCTAGGAACGATATTAGGTCCATGGCCTCTGCCCCTTGTCTGAAATCCACCACATGCAAGCTGTTATGGTGCTCAAGAGGCTACACTCTCACTCCTCCCTCATAAGGAAGGACAATCTCACAGCATATGACATGGTTCTCCACACAAAAAGCAAGTGAATGGCCTCCTCTGTCCTGATTCTCATGTCTGCTCAGACGATTGACTGGTTTCTCTCATCTGTCCCAGAGTCGACCTTATCTGTCATCCTCCCATCCTTCATGATAGCAGTGGGCATTCAAACCTCAAATCTCCTAGCTGTTTATAATTGAAGCAAACCTTTTCAGAAGGTGCACTGCCCCCTACTTAGTTTGGGACTTCTTTCTACGTATTAGTTTGGGACTTCTTTCTGCATACTGGATCGCTATTGCTAGCATGCTTCCTTTCTATTAGTTTGTTCTATTCTTCTTCCTCCCTTTCCATTATATGAGCACACTTCAAAATATCTTTATATCTTGTTAACATTAATAGGGTCACATCCCTTCTGATTGGCAACCTAAGTCCTTCTCAGAATTTTTGAGCTGTCTCCACTAAATCTATCTCCGCCCATGGTACAAACCGTGCCAAGGATCTAAACTGTTCATCATATTCTTCCATAGTTCTTCTGTTGTGTATCAAAGTCATGAATTTTGTGGCCTGCCTAACCCTTTCACCAGCTAGTACATTTTGGTAGACTACCCTTTCCTTAAATTCGACCCAAGATAAGCCTGTTCCCTCCTCACGGACAATCAAGCTCTTCGTGTTCCACCAGCATTCAACATCGCCTTCTAGATGGTAGACTGCATAGAGAACTTTATGTTCTTCAGGGCATCACATATACTTGAATACCTTCTCCATTTTGGAGATCCATTTGTCCACTATTCTCTGGTCCTTTGCCCTTTAAAAACAGGGGGCTTCATATTATGGAAGGCTTTCATATTTAGTTTGATCCCATGTCATCCTTGGGATGTCTGGCCCTCTTCTAATATTAGTTTCCCCATATTCGGTCTCACAATATGTTCTGTCTGAAGGTTGGTTCCCCCATCTTCCTTTGTTGTGCTTGTAATAATTCCAAAAGTGTTAGGCTAATCATCACCATAAAATTTCTCAATTCTGGAGCCACCTCGGACGCTAGTGGAGTAGTCCCACTAGATCCGTGCATACCTACGTGTACGCATATTCATGATTCTTAATGACATGCCATACATAACTATGTCGCTTTATGAAATATCAGGTTAATATGCACATACCTTTGCCAATATCTAGGCAATCTCAAGAAAACCTTCTGTTCTTAATTTCAATTATGATGCTACAACTCCACATGTCAAACATGACCAAAACTTACTACGGCCACCTTAATAGAGATCAAACTCAATATCGGTATACATATTAATAGAATTCACATAAATCCATAAATTTAACATGTATAAATGAACATGCTTACTTGTATAAGATGAATTACACCCCTCCTTAAGCCTTAAGCTCAGTAATTCCAGGTCAAATACCACAAGTTATAGCCCTATACATAGCATACATATTTCATTAGCCTTTCTTTTGCTAATAAAGTCTTCAGTTCATAACCTAAACCTTCTAGGGTTTACTCAATTACCCCATTTAAATCCCAATTAGGGAATACTTAATGGTTGAGTAATAATGACAATGACATTACCACCTTCTTAATGTCATTTCATCGAACACCTAATATGCAACTTCTAGATTTCATATTCCAAGCCACAAGCCACTTAGGGTTTCTTTCCTAGATGACAAATAAACTTGTTTTAACATGAATTATACATTAGTTATACATCATAACTCCCAATTCCCCATTTAAATCTCATTTCCCTTAATTTCCCCCCTTTCCAACCTCATTTCTCTACAATTCATGCTTCTTAACCTATAATTCAACACTTTAACATCGTAAAAGTTACATATTCATGAAATAAGTCATTTACCTATTAATTTCTTCCTTCAATTGTAGCAAAACCTAGTTAAGTTCACTTTTTTTTTATTTTCCTTCCTTTCCCCATGACTCAAATTGGCGAAACTAGGTGTTTTCCTTGTGCCGAGCCATCACAGCACATGTTATCGTCGATTTCTCTAACTCAAATCATCGAAATCTACTAAAACATTGAAGTTCTAGAGAAGATGGGGCTTTTGAAGAGGGCTAGAATGTGAAATGGTTTTGGGGGATGATGATGGAGCATTTTAAGCTCTCCCTCCCACAACACTCTAGTTACACACCAAAGCACATACACATGCACTCCATTCTCCACCACTTTTTATAGCTTTTTCAATGTAATTCTATTCGATGACCATAAAACACATATCATTAGTCATGCTTTTCATAATTTTATCATATTATTTAGCTAATTTCTTCTCATTTTCAATAAATATACACGCACAATTCATTTTCAATTAAAGAAACCAATTTACCCATACCTCAAAATTTCAGGGCATCACAAAATTAAATTAACCAACTAAACTAATGAAAATAAACAAATGAATGAGAAAGTTCGAAAGGTTGGGTTGCCTCCCAAGAAGTGTTTTATTCAAAGTCTTAGCCTGATTATGTCTTTCCATCTTTGAATTGAAATTTGACCTTTCTATATTTTGGTTCTTTTGAAATTGGTAGTGGCTTGTAAATTTTAGTTGCTCTCAAAACATAGTTACATGTTTTAACATCTTTTAATTCATCTCCTTCAATATCAAACTTCATAATGTGGTATTGAGATTGCATTAGCATTTCTTCCTCAATACCTATATAAGAAGAAGAGATAATCACTAAAAAGAATAAATCATTACCTACATATGCATACCTTAAAGAATGCGGCAATTGCTTTAGATCCACTTTGGCTAAGGTTTCCTCCTTTGTTGAATCTTCATTAAAATTTTCAATCATATCACTATATTTTTCTTGTGGGAAGACATCTATAGCTAAAATTTGCTCATTTGCATTATAAGATTTTTCAACAACTTTATTCAGCTTCAAATGCCTAGAAAAATTGACTAGTGGATCATAAGGTAGTGGTGGCTTGTAGTTAAGTGGAGGATCTAAAATTAGGAATACAACTCTCCTTATATTCATCCCCTCCTCATCATATTCAAAATTATTTGAATTGTTAATCACATCACCAACTTTATTATCTATTACCTTACCTCCTCTCAATGTTGTGATTTCTTTCACTTGCTCAGGCTTGCTTGATAGCTTTCTAGATGTGTGACTCTGCATAGGCTTTGCAATTCCCCCAACTAGGTCTCCATCTTCTTCATGGATGCCTCTAAGTTCTAAATTCTTGTTTCACTTGCTTTGATGAAACTTTGCATGGTCTCTTCAAGAGTGGGCTTCTTTGGTTGAAAGAAATTTCCAGCTTGAATATAATTCTGATTGTTGTTCCATGAAAAATTGGGATGACTTCTCCAACTAGGATATGGATTGTTAAGGGGTTGCTGGTTGTAAAAGTTTATCCCATTGGCTTATCCTAAAAAATTTGCAAAACTCTGCCTAGAAGGACAAACATTGTATTAGTGACCAAAAATACCACAAATAGAACATACCTTAGTAGGAACGGGTTGTTTCTGGTTATCATCATGGAGCACATCATCTTCATCTACTTTATAAGCTCTGACATCTACATTGAAAGCTTAGTTTAGAGTTTATCTCATACATTCTCTAGACTTACCTCTAACACTTTTCTGTTATAAGTTTGCTCCAAGCATCTCATATAGATCATATGTCTCCTTCAGCGTCTTTTCTCCCATAGCTCCACTTGCGACATTATCAACCATGGCTTGGCATGGTTGTGTCATCCATTATAAAAAAATTAAGTTAGCATTTCTAAATGAATAAGATGGTGAGGACATTGAGTCAGTAGCAATTTAAATTTTTCCCAAGTCTCATGGAATGTCTTACCTTCCAACTGAGCAAAAGTTACTATCTTACCTCTTAGTTCTGTAGTTTTAGCATGAGAATAGAATTTACTAATGAACTTGTTGTAAACTGCATCCCATGTGGTAAGTGAACTAGGAGCCAAAGTCATTAACTAGGTTTTTGCTACATCCATCAATGTGTATGGAAAATATGTCTATAAGTCCCTGCAAAGGAAAAGTTTGAAATGTTGCATCAAAATCATGCATAAAAGTTAAAGAATCTTATATAAAACTACCACAAAAAGAAGGAACCATATTAAAGTGTATATGTTTCAGCTCATAATTCTTGGCATTATCATCTAAAGCAATGCATGAAGGTGATATTTCAATTGTAGCGCGTGCAAATGCTTTTATCAATTGTTGTGCTTATTGAGCAACCCTATTTTTCATGTTCTCTCCCATCTATTCTTCTTCCTTGTAATCACAACTCAGTAAAAAGAAAGAAAGATTAAACAACTAAAAATCCTAAATACAATAAAATACAATAAAGAAAAATAAAAATAAATTAATTAATCAAATCAATTTGAAACCAAATCCCCGCAACGGCGCCAAAAACTTGATAGCCAAATTATAATTCCTCGCAAGTGTACGAGTGCATAGCAGTATAGGGTACTTAGCAAGGGTCGATCCCACAGGGAACTGTCAAACTAATTCAATTATATCTAGTTATTAAACTATTCTAACTCAAAAGATGAAGTGATGCTAATTAAAAGTGCAAGATTCAATATGAGAATAGAAACAATTGGTGAGTTGATGAGATTTCACAGGTTGTAAGATCTGAGGATCTGACTTCACCACTCAATGATATTCAGTGTTGTTGAGATCTTCATATAAATTCAACTTCTTGGGTTCGTTCTTGATGAGTGGATTTCATTCACTCATAAGATACGTTTTTATACTTAGATATTTGTTATTCTTATGCAATTGTTTTATGATTTTGATACTTATGATGTGTGTTTGTCAATTAGGTGTTCAAGCATGGGAAGTGGCA
>JAYJMB010001657.1:0-60329 GCA_036873735.1 Pouteria campechiana
ATTTAGGAATCAAATAGGTGCAAAAGATGAAGTATTAGGAGAATAAAATATGACATTTTGCATTCTCATCACTTATGCCATATACTTGACTAGATTATTTCAATATTATGAAGTAGATATATCTAATGATGTTCCAACTTGTCCCTCAAGTTACAATGAGATAAATATTAAAACTTTTAGATAGATGAGGTATATCAAGCATGAGGATGGCAAGTGGAGATTGATTTCGACAGCTCTTAGAGATAACGAAGAGGAGATTCCAATGCAAGAAGATGAAACAACAAGAAATGAAGCAGAAGTTGAAGGCGATAATGAGGGTGAAGATGACTTTTTCCAAGATGTTATGGAAGATGAGCAAGATCTAGAAGAAGAGGAGGATTCCAAAGGAAAGAATGGGAAGGATCCTTAGGCTAGAGATGATTCAACCGTGATTATCTTAGACACTCAACACACTCCAGCCACCACCATTCACCCCTAACTCCTACTATACCTACATCTTCATCTACACCCCATGGCACAACCACCTTGACTTCTCCTTCGCTTAATGTTTCCATCTTATAGGCTTTACTTGCAGCTAGTCTAAGATCTCTCAAAGTTGAATTGTAGGCATACATAAGGGAGCAAATCCATGCTTCTTCCTTTGCTAATCAATCCAACTCCACTCCAGAGAAACATCCATCTCCTCCAAAATGATCTTTTGTTAAAACCTAAGTTCATTTTCAAAAACTAATTCTCTAGTTTTTCAAGGACTTGAAGATACTTTAACTATCTTATCTTTATTGCAGGTTTAAGTTCCCTAGTTTAACTCTTTGAATCATAGTTAATATTTACACACTTATGACTTTATATTCATATTCTGCATCTTGTTTATATAATTCTTGTGCATAATTTACATTTATGCATTGCCATATTTTTGCTTATGAAAAAAAGGGGAAAAAATAAGCATGTTGACAAGGGAAGAATGTTATTTTAGGTTCATCCATAATTGTTTTTGTTATCATCAAAAAGGGAGAGAATTGTTTGTCTCCTTTTTTTTTTTGATGATAAACAAACTTGGATGGAATAAGTTTTTCTATGTGGTTTGATGATGATACACACTTCATGTAGAGTTCATTGATGTAAATGAAATGAATTGCATGTAATCAGGTTGCTTGAATATGATGAAATGAATGTAAACAAGTTTTAAAAACAGGTTAAGGAAGGAAGATGTCAGATGGAGAAATTTATCAAATTTTTGTGGTCAAAAACCTTGACAAATTTGAAGACAACAACATATCCAGTGAAGTAAAACCTCGATAGATGCAAGTTAGGCGAAGTTGGTACTTGGTCAAAACATTGACAGATTTGTAGTCAGGGAGAAATTCTACAAAGTTAAACTTCAATGGATTTCTTTATGAAGGAAAATGTTAATGATTTTTGGGTAAAATGTCAACGATTTTTGGACCATTACTAGTAGTTACAAAGATCCAATTTTGAAGTAGTTTGATATTTTTTTCAACCTCCTTTAAGAGATTATCTCCCAGCAGTTGAATGTCTATATTAATGGCAAATTTGTTGAAGAAGAAAGTGTGTGCCAAAGAGAGGGAGATTTTTTTGTGTAATCAAGAGAAAATCAAGAAGTCAATGAGAAAATTCTAATATTAGTTTTGTAGGTGAATGAAGTTGGATAATCTAAAGCACTGAAGTCACCTGAGAGTTGAATTGGTTATAAACTTCTTTTTATTATCTCCTTTATTGTACTAATTGTACATTGGTTTGGGTTGTAAACCAAGAGATAGTTGAATCACTACAGGCTATGTAAGTGATTCATTTATATTGTCACTTGGAGTTATAAGGCTAGAGAACCAAGTATCTATACCACTGTAACTTTAGGACTAAGTTGACTCATGGAACCCATGTCCATGATTGTGATTTGGAGAGTGGAGTAGGTAGAGAGTGTTGAACTACTATAAACTTTGTATTTTGATTTCATGAGTCATTATCTATATAGTGCATTTGAATCGCTTCTGTATATTGCATGAGTCTATCCATTATCTGGGACCAATCATACAACTCAGGATAGAGGAATCACCTCAATTTCAACTATAGGAACCCACAAGTATTTCAACCCATGACTCAAAACCGCCCAAGTTTCCAGTAATACAAGCAACCATACCCCTCTAGAAAACCATCAAGACAAACTTCAAACTCTAGTATATCTTTAGAAGATATTTTTAAGTCTCTTGCCACTAATACCTTGTAATTTCAACTGGAGACAAGGGATAGCATTCAAAGTTTAGAAAAAAAGGTAAGTCGGATGGCAACCACAATCAATCAGCTCAAGGCATAGAGTTTGGGGAAATTAACCTCTTAAATGGTGGTGAATTAAAGAGAAAATGTAAGTACAATCATTTTGAGAAGTTGGGAAGAGGTTAAGATTCCAACAAAAGTAACTCCTAAGCCAATGAAGCATGAAAAGCAGAAAAGCATCGTTGCAAATAAGAACATCTCTGATAACAATGACGTCACTCAACTTAAGTTTCCACTTCTTTATGAATATAAGCAAGTATCTCCTTTTCCTCAGGCTTTAGCAAAATCTCAAAAAAAATGAGCATTATAAAGCTTTATTTGAGAATTTTCATAAATGCTAGGAAAACATTCTATTTTTTAATGTTATTAAACAAGTACCTTATTATGCTAAATTCCTAAAAGAACTTTGCACAATAAAAAAGAAACAAAATCTTAAAGGGAAGGTAAGAGTAGGGCAGAATGTTTTTACAATCATTCAAAGAAAACTTCCTGCAAAGTGCAAAGATCTAGATATGTTCACTATCTCTTGAATGATAGGTAACACTACACTTGAGAAGGCTATGTTAGATTTAGGAGCATCCATTAATGTTATGGCATATTCTTTATATACTTCTTTGAAACTATGACCTATGAATAAAATTGGTATTGTGATTAGATTAGCTGATAGATCCATTGCCTATCCTAAAGGTACAATTGAGGATGTTCTAATTCAAGTCAATGATTTGATTTTTCCTTCTGATTTCTATGTGCTAGATACAAAAAATAATGATCAAACTCCTATTTTGTTAGGAAGACCATTCCTAAAGACATCCAAGAATAAGATAGATGTTCATAGTAGCACACTTACCATGGAATTAGTTTAACATTTATAATACCATGAAATATCCTAGTGATGATAATCCTGTTTAATCTATTGATGTGATTCATCCTTTTGCACATGAAATTTCCAAAATTGATGGAAACGATGAATTGAAGTTTTCATGAGTAAGCATCTTGAGAAGTAGAATATGGTATTACCCTTGAGTACTAATTTGTAAGAAATTGTCGTAGCATTGAATGACTTTCCAAAGTCATAAGAATCAAGTAATGATCCTTTTATTGAGGTACCAATTTCTAACAAAAGCCTTTACCTTTTGTTTTGCAGGCCTCTATTCCATATTTTAAGCCTCTTCCCAATCATCTCTAGTATGTGTTCCTTGGAGATGGAGAAACCTTACTTGTGATCATCTCTAGTAAACCCAGTACATTGCAAGAATAGAAACTTGTGCAAGTCCTTAAGAAGCATAAGAGGGCTATTGGTTGGATAATTATAGATATTGAAGGAATTTGCCCATCCACATGCATGCTTCATTATTTCTAGATTACAACTGCTTCAAATTGAAGGAAGAAGCATTGAGTCGAGCCAACCACTATAAATGAAAGCATTATTTGAGAGGCAAACTCGAGGGAGTTTATTTCTTTTATTTCTTTCTTATTTTTACATTTCTAATTTGGTTATTTTTGCACCATTTCTTTGCATTTCATTTTATATTAGGGATAATGTAAGTTTTAAGTGTGGGGGAGGGAATTTAGGCTATGTTTTTGTCTTCAATTTTTTTTAAAAAAAAACAGAGAGAGAGGTGGTTTTCAATGATTTTTGGTTGTGATTGTCATGAGCAAGATTCATTAAGCTTGGAAAAATTCATAACATGATTGAATAAGTAATCTCCAAATTTGTAATTAGTTAGTTTAGTTATTTTCCTTGGGAATGGTGATGACAAATCTAGTAGACAAAAGCTGGTGAGATTTTGAGCCTTTTTACTAACACATCCATATCAGTCTCTTTCTTTTCTTTCATAAAAAATATTCTTCCTTGGATTTGTTTCTTTGGAACTTGCCATTATTCTCTTTGAGATCACATTGATACATGCATACATGAACATGATTAAGGTCATCTTTTTATAAGTCACATGAGCCAAATAACCTACCCTGTGATTAATTTTACCCTTTGTTGAACCCCTTTGAGCTTTATAGACTTTTATTGTGAACCCATGTTACAAACTTAAAACTTGAAAAATTAATGTTTTTATCCTAGCCATAGAGCAAGTGGAACATTGTTCATCATTTTGTTATGTATGGGTGTGCAAGAAATAAGTGTGGGGGTGTCAGAATTTGTGGTATGACTATTACTCTCAATTTGTGAGTCCCATTAAGATATGGCAAATAAGTGAAAAAAATTCAAGAAAAGGGGTCTTTCTATACATTGTATATACAAGGAAAGAGGTTGATTAATGGAATGAGTAGTTTTACATGTCTAATAAATTTGAGCTTGAGTTGATTTATTTATGCTTCACTACTTTCAATGGCTTTTGAGCTGCATTTCCAAATATTTTCCACTATGATCTTAAACCCCATTACAACGCTTGAAAAGTCCTTATGATTCATGTTATGCATGTGGTCCCAGTGGTGGAGAATGAGAAGATATGCAAACTTATGGTAGATCATTTCCATTGGAATGAATTTGAGTGAAACAAATACCCTTCAAACACATTAGAGTAGAGGTTTTATTTCTATAAGGGTCTATGTATTTAGTTTAATCCATATTTAAGAGAAAATGCTTACTAAGTAATTATAAGTTTAAAATATTTGTTCATGATATGTTGTGAGCTTTGAAGAGTGTGGTTGTTCTTTGTTGATGACACTATCTCCTTGGTTTCATTTTGGCAAGAGTGAATTTGAGTTTTGCCAGAGGACGAGCAAAAGTTAAGTGTGGGGGAACTTAATGAGAATGTAAAATGTCATATTTATTCCATTAACATTTAGTCTTTTACACATATTTAGTTTCTAAATGTACTCATCATTCTTATATCTTGACTTAGGAGACAAATGAAGTTGTTAAGTGCTAAAAGAAGCTAATTGGATGATTTTGGATAGCTTCAACATCACTTCATAATCTAGGCATCACTTCAAGGTCATTTTCGGTACATATGGAGACTGAGTCAGCAAAAGTATTAACCGTTTTTTTTCCCTTGAAGTTACCTATCCTACAAATCAAGAATCACAGGATTTGGAGATCAAAAGTGGAAGTTATGGTTAAAACACTACAACTGTCTTAGACTTTATACTCACTAAATATGACAAAGGCATCACTTGTAGACAATTTTTATCATAGATGGTGGCTGATTTGGAACAACTGTTCAACATGAAAGTTATAGCCCTTGAAATTATCTTTCTAAATGATGAAGAATCATGTGATTTTGATATTGTATGGGCAAAATAGTAGAAACTATCCTAGCATGAGTGGATAGTGATTTTGGCGCCACGGTGCCAGTGGGATTCGTAAGTGCGAAAACTTGATAGGTATTTTGCATATTTCATGCACAAAACCAATTGAGGAATCCATAAGAAGTAAAAATAACCTAATTAGGGTTATTTAAGGAGGCTTGAACATAGAAATAAAGGACTTTGTAAGCTTTTTGCATTGGAAATTTATCTCTCTCTTCTCTCTTCTCATCTTTATTTTTCTTTGTGTTTTCATGGCCCTGCATGGCTAATTTCTTATGCTTGGTCAGGGAAACTAAAGCCTCAAAATCAATATACTATGAGATCTAATTAGTCTTCATTATTTGATTTATGCTTTGAGTATTGTATATTCCTCTATGTTTGTTTTCATGATTGTTATATTTAATTCTTAAGAAGGCCTATTAGTTTATTATTCATTTCAATCTACTGCTGAATTAGATATCAAATTCATAATTATTTGATCTCTCTAATTTGTTAAGCAACTAAGACTTAGTATTTTGTTACATCAGAAGTTATTAAATCTTAGGAAGAATATTTGACTAAATTAAATGCAATCACTTGTGCTTGTGTTGTTTAGCTTCACCAATCTTTATAGATCTTAAAGCTGCTATTAGATTAATTATCTAGCACTTGTCTGGGGTTGTTCAGTATTTAGGGTTAATTGGATCGCTTGTTTCTAATTAACTATGGTGAATGAGAGCTTGGAAAATTAATTCCAATGGTGAATATTTAAAGTATGAATTGATTTATACTTGTATCATTGATCATTTATGAGATTCTAATGGTGGATGTTGACTTGGACTAAGGTTAGTTTCTTTGATTGATTTCTTTAATAACTGTTATTTTCATTACGCTCAAATTCCCCATTCTTGTTCACATCACATAAAATTAAGCTAGGTACTCTTCGTGGGATCAACTCTTGCCTACACTACGATAGGTAATTCAATTAGAGTATAGGTTCTAAAGTTGGTTGCCTATGATAGCACACAACATGTATAAACATAATCAACTTTTGGCCAGTTATCAAACAAATCAATTTAAGCATCACTAACACATCAATGTATGTGCAAGAAGCACTCAACATGCCAAACATACGTCATTTGAATTTTCTCATTGCATGATTTGAACTTAAGCATGCTCAAACATTTTTACATAACTCATAGTCATGAATGATAAGAATAATTCATAGATGGAATAATTCATGACATGAAAATAACTTATAAGCATTCACTTAAAATTTAAGTTATTATCTTAATTATTTAAATCTCAAGAGTTCAAGCCTTAATGATAATTACAGAAGGAATGACTAAGTATGGAATATCAATTTGAGACCTTAAATTGTGAAGTTTCCCAAATAGGCTTGACTTATGCCTTGGGACTATAATGATATTAAGGATTAATCATTTTATATATCAATTAAAATTTTTAGAATGATTTAGTTCAAATCAATGAAATCATTTCAATATAAATCCAAGGCAATTAGGTGTTGATCCAGACATTTTATAATCATCAAGAGTGTAATGCATATTTTTCTTGCATTAATTATATATATATATATATATATCAAGTTTGGCAAACTTATTTTCTTTATCACTCCCTTTCTCAATTTTTGTATTTGAGCTCATAATTGGTGTTGCCAATCTTGACTCTTCATTTTAGCACTTGATTTTATTTCTTCAACTTGAAGTTGTAGACCAACAAGATGATTTTGCTTTCTTATTGATCTTCTTCTTCTTTTATGTGCTTATTTCAAGCTTTTCCTTTATACACTAGTAGAATTCTTAAACTTTTTCTTTATTAGTATATTCAAACAAGTGTGATCTTATGTAGCACTATAATTAGTGCAATTTCACTCTCACTCATGATAGTGTGTAGTGATGATAATAACAAATGTGATTAAATTAAAGCAGATCTTTTTGGAAGCTATACATCAAGATAAAAATTGTGCTTTAATCATAGCCAACATCAAATTCTTTGAACCAGCATATTTATGAATTACATGATGAGAACTAACTTCTTTGAAAGCTTCAAATGTCCAAATGCTGATCAATCATTTTTTATTAATAAATCATATATGAATTTTCAATCAATTAGAACATAATTAATCATTTTTATATTTTCTCACAATCGCACAATATTTTAAAGTTTCAATTGAATTATATGCCTCCTTGGCATACTTATCCTCAAAATATACTGATTGTTTAGATAATACTTTTTTTCCTCCTTCCTAGTTGTCTCTAGGATTCTTTTCCATGTTTCAAAGTCATAAGGTGAATTTGACTTTCTGATTTCTTCTAATCTAAACTATGAAATCCTATTCAAGCACAAGTGAATTAATATTAGAGTCAAACGAGTAAGATTCTCAATGCAGCTTGTGATAGAATATAAAGATATTTAAGTTTGAATATCATACCTATACTTACCCTGCTTCCTTGGATTCTAACTCATTTAGATATACTCTTCTTTATCCAGTGTCAAGAAGCCATTTGTCTTTTGATGGAGCTTGATGACTCTTATTTTCTTCATCTCCTTTCTTCAAATTGTAACCTTTGATGAGAGGTGCTCATTTATACTTTTAGAGGAAGAATACTTCTTCTTCTTCTTTTTCTTCCTTATTGATGATCCTCTTTTTCTTTTCTTTTCCTTTTCTTCTTTCTCCTCATTGACTTGCTCTAAATTTTTGCTTTTAATAGCTAATTCTTCTTTACAAACTTGGATTTCTTCATTTTTTTCTTTTCAGTCTTTCCATCATTGCTTACCAAATCTTTTTCTTGAATCTCAATCTCTTCTCGAGATTTCTCCCCCTCAATTGTTGCTTCCATAATTTCTTCTTCTTTGTGTTCATTTTCTACACTCAATTCAATCTCAATAAAAAATAATATTACTTAAGTACAAATCAATATGTTCATCAGAAATTTCCTTTAACCTATCTAACATTTCTCTTGTACTTTTGTAGGTTAAGACAAACTTGCAAATGTCGAGCAGAGAGTATGAAGTAAGCCATTCATAGCCTTAATTTTCTATTGCCTTTCTCTATCTTCATCCTAATTTATTCCAACAAAAATAATCTTTTATAGCTAGAGGTCATTGGGCATTAGATACATTTCCAACCTTCTGTTCCATAATACATAGTTGGATCCATCATAATGTGGAAGTTGGGAGGTGGAATATCCTTCTAAGAACATAGAGGATGCTGACATAGGTTTAGCCAAATGGACCACTACAATTGTTTATGTAGCCTGCTCTAATACTACTTGTTACATCCCTTAGGCTTGGCTTCACCCAAGAGGGGAGGGTGAATTGGGTTTATAAAAATTTCTTGCTTAACCCTGGTTTAACTAACTTCTCTCTTTTTGTGCTTTCATGCAATTTCTAATGAAATAAGCAATAAAGTAGTAAAGAGTAAGGAAATAAAGCAACCAAAAACAACACACATAATGTATAGTGGTTCAGGCAATGGTCCCTAGTTCACTCTTCCAAGAGCACACTACTTGTGCCTTAGGTTCCACTTTCTCTCTATAGTGAAATTACAAATTATGCACCGAATACGCTTCTAAATTCCAACTCTAAGGAGCCAAAATAGATTAACAAGATATTTGTGAGACACACTCCAACAAACACAAACTTGTTCTTCTTAATTCTAGCTCAAGTGGGCATATACTAGTGCCACTACACTCTTCTATATTCGAACTCTAGGAGGCACAAATACAAGTTAGTAAGTTGGTTGTGAGACGGAATAAACAAATAAAAAAGAAAGTATTTACACTTTGAGCATGCTCTTATTAAGAGTGGAGGAAGACTTGATCTTGTTGCTCTTGATGTTGCCAAAGATCTTCCCTTAGTGTATTGAAAAAGGAGGCCTTGAATTTAGATTTGAAGATTGAATCTCTTGAATGAATGTTTGAAGGTTTAATCTCTTAGCCTAGGGTTGCAAAGATTTGAAGAAGATTAAGGCTCAATTGATAACTTCTTCAACCCTTGAAATGTCCCAATGTATCTCCTTAAATAGATCTTCAAAAGACTTGACCATTAGAAGAAGTTGGGTAGCAAGTCATGGCTTTGCAATATTCGAATTTCAGACCATTGGATATTGGTAGGCGATGCTACAGGCGGCTGCGACATTCGACTATGCCCAATCATTATGGCAGGCAATAGGATCTTCAAAAGACTTGATCATTGGAAGAAGTTAGGTAGCAAGCCATGGCTTTGCAAGATTCAAATTTTCAATTATTAGATATCGATAGGCGGTACCACAGGTGGCTACAACATTCGGTTGCATCCAAGTCACTATTGTAGGCCGTAGGACAGCAACATGCATTTGGGTGTTCTGGAAGAAGGAGGCCTTGAATGCTGATTAGAAGATTAAAGCTTTTAAATGAATGTTTGAAGGTTTAAGCTCTTAGCCTAGAGTTGCAAAGATTTGTAGAAGATTAAGGCTCAATGGATGACTTATTTATCCCTTGAAATGTCCTGACATATCTCTTTAAATAGATCTTTAAAAGACTTGACCAAATGAAGAAGTTGGGTTGTAAGCTATGGCTTTGCAACCTTTGCATTTTTGATCATTTGATATCAGCAAGTGGTCTTGTAGGCAACTGCGGCATTTGTCTGTGCCATAATTAGTATGGCAGGCGGTAGGGCAACCCAGCTGCGATCAAATTTCTAATAAAACTCCCAAATGCATGTTGCTGTCCATTCATAGGTGGTATGCAATATTGTAAGAGCTATGCATTATTGGCTGCACTCATAGGCTGTAGGCATAAGTAGTATGGGGTTGCTAGTCGGAGATATGACATAGCACCTCCAGTTTTTGACTACTATCATAGACGCTACCCGTAGGCGGTTGCAGTATCGATCGTGGTCTATTAGGGACTTCTCCACTTCCTAGAACACCATAGGCAATTTCAGTTGGCAGTTGCAATTGCGACTGTGGAGCAGGCTTTAGGCGAGGGCAACTGCGATCCTGTACTTGACATTTTCTTCATTTTGCCACTTTATGAAACTCGGATATTTTTTATTGTATTTTTCCAAATATATTTATTCACATGAAGTTTGCATAAGTTATGAAGCATGCGTATATACTTTAAATCATGTTTGTGTAATTCTAAAAATAAAACTCATTTCAAGATAATTGAATATGATCCAAGATATTTGAATATTGATAAAACAAGTTAATGCAATATGGATCAATATAGTTTCTTCTTTTTCTAAAACATTTAACCTTGTGTCAATTAGATAACTTGTGTAATATGCTTGCATAAATAATATCTTAGTAATTTAGTAACACTTTAAGCATATTAGTCTAGTTTTCAAGCTTTCTAATGAAAATCATCATTAACATAAATCAAGTCTAAGACAAGTTTATTATCATCAAAATCATATACATAATCCTAACAAAATGTCTTAATATTAATTAAATATTATTTTGCCTCGTGACCAAGTAATTTTTCTCTGGACTTGATGATTGACAAGTCAAACAAGCTCATACTTAAGCTGCTATTAGATTGAAATATAAGCTGGCAATTAGACTATGGTTGTAACTTTTGAGGTCTATCAATTTATAAATTATGGATCACAGAATTACAAATCCATTTTTCTTGAACATGGACAAACACCTAAATCATGTTTATTTTGGCATAAAAAGGGAAAATTTAAAATAATCTTCTACCTTCATCCGAACAAGATAGTTATCTTCTTAAGAATGTCTATCTTTCAAATCTTAGTATCCTATTTTTCTTCAAAGTCATTAAGCTATTTGTCTTTATTCTTTTAATTTTTAACTTTTTATATTATTTTTAATAACATACTATTTTATCTCATCTCTAATTATATTATATTAGGGAACTATAACATGAGATAAGTATAACAATTGGTAGATTAGTAACATCAAATCCCATCCATGATGAGGCATCTATTTCCATCGTGAGTCTATACTACATAATTCTGCTAAGCATTGCCAAAACTGGGAGCAACATAAGAAAGACTCCTGAGAGAACTAGGAAATATATTTCCATCCAGAATCCCCCCTCCAAATAGGAATCCATATATGATTATGATTGTCCTATCATACCCTATATCTTCTACGGACTTACCCAAGTTGAAGCTATAAAAGGACCAAGTATGCCCATTCTTTGATATAAGCTCTCTCCATAACCTATACCCCTTTAAAGGTCTTGAAAGTTGGAGTGTTCACACTAGGACTACACCCAAAGCCCACTTATATTTTCTTTATATTGCATAATCTTCATCCAATGTTATCTAGAGAGCAATTTGGGCATGACTCGAACACATTATCTTCACATTTTCTTTCTTTTTATACTCTTCTTACATCTATTTATCATTCTACACTTTTTGTTCTTGTCAAAGAAATATGTATATGTCTTATTTTCTAGGAGCATAACTAGGTTGGGTTAGAGTCAATTATTGGTCCCTTGGTAGGCTCAAACCAAGAGGGGAGAGCTACATTGGGTTAATAAAAAATTTCTACTTGAACCCATGGTTATTTAGTTCCCTTGTTTCAAATGATATGCTAAAGAAATTACAATGAATGGGTAGGAGCAAGTAATTAAACCAAACATAAACAATAAGTGTAATATATAGTGGTTTGAGATAACCTCCTTATTTCACTCTACCAAGAACACACCCCTTGTATTTTGGGTTCTGCTATATCACTCATAAATACAATACAATGCCAATACACTCTTCTAGATTCTAGTTTTAGGGGTTGTGATTACAATTCAACAACATGACTATGAGACATATATCAAACAATTCAACTTGTTCTTCTTGGTCTTGGTCTCCAATACAAAATCAGGGCAATCAACTAATAAGAAAAGAAGAGAAAAAATTACACTTTTAACATGCTTCTTTGAAGTGCAAAGGAAGCTTTTGATTAGAGTAAAATATGACCAATTGAATATTGTGGCTTTGATGAATTGTAAGCTTCTCTTTTTTTATCATGTGCGTTAATCACTGAATGTCTGAACTTAAGTACTTTGAATGCTTTGATGCTTGAATGCATGAAGATTTGAGCTCATAAACTTACTTTAAAATAAAACATCACTTATTTTATCGCTCTCCTTCAATCTTAGCTATTGAGGTAAGTTGAAATGCTTTTAATGTACTTCACCAGCCAAATCCCAAGCAATTTCTTTATTTGATTATGCCTCACAGGTGGATGTGCTAGGCAGCTCCCACTAGGTTCCAATCTTCAAAACTTCAAAATATTCAAGGTTTGCTTTCTAGAATGTGATAAGCAAATCCCAAGTGGCTGCACATTTTGGTTGCACTCAAAGGTGGATCTTACATGGAGCCTTGGATTAGGCTACCATCATTGAATCCTTTTTTGGCTAAAAATTGACAAGCATTTAGTGAAGGCACCTTGTGTTGGTCCCTGACTTACGATAGCTCAAGAAAGGGGGTGAATTGAGTTTCTAAAAATTATGCCCAAATTAAAATAATGGTGCTGAAATAAAATAAAGGGAGTCACATAGCACACTTAGACACTAGTTTTTATAGTGGTTCTGTAACACCCAGGGTGTTGAAAATGAAGACAACTTTTGTTAGAACATGTATTTGGTCATTGTGAGATGATTTGAAGTATAAATATAAGAATTGCATTGAGACTTTGATATGAATTAAGTGAACTTAGGAGAAAA
The DNA here is from genome assembly GCA_036873735.1 of Pouteria campechiana. Classification (NCBI taxonomy): domain Eukaryota; kingdom Viridiplantae; phylum Streptophyta; class Magnoliopsida; order Ericales; family Sapotaceae; genus Pouteria; species Pouteria campechiana. Next base: position 13,230 of record JAYJMB010001657.1, read on the forward strand.
GTTGGTATGAGTTAAGTTATAGATGTGGGGATGATTTATTGGTATGATTTTTAACATATATGATGAAGGATCATTATTTACTTTAATAGCATTTTATTATGTTCATATGTTATTATTAAGGAAGGATTGAATACATGAGTTGTATATGAAATGAAATTGTGTATTGAGCACAAGAGTTTGTTAAGAAAATGCTTAATTTGAAAAGGTGTCATTTGTGATTAATTTTTGACATTGATAATGGAATAATTTGGAAATATAGAAAACATAAGAATTATATATTTTGAAAATAACTTTCTAATGTATAAAAAATCTCTAATTTGGATCTCAGATGCGGATGTTATGATTAACACACCAAAACTGCTCCATATGGGTAAAAAGTACCAAAATTACCAAATTACATTACTTTATTTAAATATTTGATATAGACATAGATGGGGGCTGATTTGGAAATATTAGTTAACATTAAAATTGTAGCCCTTGAAGTTATCTTTTGAATTCCTCAAAAATCATATCATTTGGATGTCATATATAAAAGATATGCTCAAAATACTATAATGGTGTCTAGCTGTCAAATTGGGCATCCGATAGGGGGATGCCGTGGCATTGGGATTTTGATGTCGCGGCATAACTTTAGAAATATGATTTTTCAAGCTATCTAGTGAGGGGGATGTCGCAGCATCAGAATTTGATGCAGCGACACTGGATTTTGATGCAACATCATCACTTCAAAAAGCCAAAATTTTCAAGTAGTCAATGAGTTTATGCCACGGCATAGGTTTTTGATGCCACAACATCAGTCCTGTGATGCACCAGAGTACTTGAAAATTTAAATTTTTAAAAAATGGGGGTTCCGTTCTATTTTTCAAAACCCCATTTTGTTCTTCTTCCCTACCCCCCAAACTCTCACTCTTAAACCCATTTAGCATGATTTCAATTAGGATATACCTAGAGGACTTGTATTTTTGTGAGAAACTCACTATTTCTTGATAGATATAGTGAAAGTCAACTATTGGGTTTGTGAATTGGAGAAGACGATGTTGTTTGGTGCATTTGGTGGAGCCTCTTTAGAGTATTGATCTTGAATTTTAGCTTGGAAAATGAAAGACAAGCTTGGAAATAATGACAAGCACTTCTCTTTTCCATTAAATTTTATTTTTGTGATGTTAGGGTTTATACCCCAAATCTATGAATAGTGATTTGGGGAGTTTTTGCATGATTTTTATGTTGAATTGATGAGAAGAATAAGTAAATCATAGCATGTGATGTATTTACAATGATTTAAGCTTGGAAGAAGTATGATTTTGCATAACCCTTGTTATGAATAGTAACTATTGGGAAAAATGATGGGATTTTGGATGTTAAACCATGGGGGAAACATGTAATTCATTGATTATGATATTTGAAACTTTTTTAAGAAGGATAATTTGAGTTTGGACCAAAGACCTCATTGGAAGTTAAAGATAGTTTTTGTACATAATATGTCAAGTAGCAAATCGAGTTATTAAAGGCTTAATTGAGATTAATTAATTATTAATGATATTGGAGAGTTAATGAGTTAAGTTAGTATTTCATCAATTCAGTTGTAAGCTATTCGATGGTGTATTGAATTATTAATTACGTTAAATTGCTATTGTCCCTTTTGTAAGTATCTTTTAAAGAAATCAATTGCCTTAATAAGATGCTATGTTATGTATGTAGGGCCAATGATCATGATTGGGTATAAAGCTACTAAAACCAAGAAGTCTTAAAATGAAATGAAGTATAAGCTAAGTAGGCCTTCTTTTATTATTGGTTTTCAAATGAGATTGGGATAAGGATTATCGTATGATTGTGGTCATTTGTTTTATTACTATTATTATGTGATTGTGATGTGTTGGTATATGAATGATTAGGGATAATGAACATCCCATTGTTTGATTTGGATTATTGTTGTAGCTTCATGAGAATAGGGAAATGATTAGGGATAATGATTATCCCACGATTTGGTTAAATAATGTGGATTCCTATGACTAGAGATTATGATTAGAGATAAGTAAATTGGATATGTTGGATTATTGATATTGTAATGACATTGAAAAATTGAGATCCAGTTAATTGAGGATTCAAAGATACATGTCTAGGATTGAATAAATTATGTGTTGCCTTGTACTATTATCAATGAATGGTTAATTGAGTTAGATATTTATTATTGGCTTCTCATGTTCTAAAATTTGAAAATATCTTGGTTATTGTTTATTGATTTTTCCTATTTTAATTGCCTACTTGCTGGGTTTGTTTAGACTCATACCTTCTTATTTTAATTTTTAGTTGACAAGGCAAGCATAGAATTCCAACTAAGGGTTGGAGTTGAGAAGCAAGATTTGAATACATTTTCATTATGGTATAAGGATTCTAATTATAAATTCATAATGTGTATGTTTTGATTGTATTTAACAGATTCCAAAGGATATATGTAATGTGGTGCATTGGTATGTCATAGGCATAATTGATTACAAAATGATGTATAGATATATGACTCCAAATATAGGTATTGCCATCATGATTAGTTCCAATCTTGGGCAAGCCACTGTGGGTATGGCTGTGATTGTGTGGATAGCAGTATTGTTGTATAATTATTGAAATTATATTGTTATTGGATTAATGTATTCCATGTTATGGATTTTGATATTTTAAGGGACAAAATTTTGGCAGAATGTTCCCTAAAATTATAAAAATTTATAAGAAAAATAATGAAATGTATAAGTGTCCTGGAATGAGAGCTGAGCAACCCCCACCCTAAAAGTTAGGAAGTCATGGTAAAAATAAAGGCGGGGCATGACAGAATGATATCCAAGCCAATTGGTTACCTAATACTAAGAGTGATGACCGAGAATCATGATGGTACTGGATTTTTGAAAGAAATAGAAAATGACATGTCAATACAAATTGATGAACTCACGGGAAATAGGAAATGTTGGTTGTACATTGAAGGGGTGAGTGGGGGAAAATAGACGTTGAAGAATTCATATAAATGATATTCATGGGAAATGAATATGTTAGAAATAAATATGTAAGTGTTGTGATGGTCTAAATATGCTTTGATTAAATGCTTCTATAAGCTAAGATGAGAAATAATTGTTATAGTTAGAATAGCGCAGTGAAGTGTGGTGATGCTTTGAATTGTTATTGTTTTAAAGTGCATGTGAATCTAAAATAGTGAAATTATGTGAATTTGAATCAATGAAATTGTGAAGTTTCATGACTTGATATTGGAAATTGAAATTTTTTTAGTTTGGTTACTTAATTAGTTGTGATAAAATCTTAGGAATTGCTAGAGTAATATAATTGTATGAGCATTAATTGGTTGATTACTTGACATGGTATTTCATGACATAGTATACCGTGATGTAATTTTTAGGTACTTATCTAAGCAAATAGATCTATTATGTAACATAGTAGGAAATTAAGTTGATAAATTGATTAAGAATGATGCATGCTTGGAATGGGAAGGTTTTATGAACTAAAGTCAATAACATGCTTGGATTTGGATACTAGTTAGAGGACACTTAGTATGTAATTGAGTTTGGATATTTAATTGAGTTCAGATTCTTGAATCTGGCTATTTGAAGAAGGTTTGGTCAAGTGATTATTTGGTAAATTGAAAATTTTGCTATTGGATTGAGGTTAGACATTTGGCTATTTGATTGAGGCTTGGGTGCATAACTGAGGTTCACGCTTAGATGCCTCTTGAAATAGGATTGATATATATTAGAGAGTTGAATGCCTGTTAGAATTTGATCATTGTGTACACTTGGGTTTGGATGTCTGCCAAGGTGCCTACTTTGGATATTTGGGATCTCACCCATGATAGGGCTTTGTTTGGTTATGCCGCCTTTGATGCGGAGAGGCCCGATCAACCTATTATATGGGATTCCTTTTCATAGGTATAGATGGAGAACTTATAATGTCTAGGTAGTAATGATGGTGGGATACCATGTGATCATGGATTCCGCAAAATTTGTAGCTAAATTGTAGGGATAGAACGTAACACACTGTAGTTGTAAGATAGTTTAATCCCTTTGATTAGTGGTTGAGTCAACTTTGTTGATGACTGATGCCATTTAATTATGGTTGATTCCACTTGGTTTGTATCCTCCTCAGCATTGCATTGGTTGATAGCAAGTGAATGAAAGTATGGATACACTAGTTTGCATTGGCCAAATGATAGTAGTTCCATTTGCATGTAATTGTGAACACTCTAAGTTGGCTATTTGATTGAATTATCAAAGGTTATCTACGTAATTTGAACATTGAATACCATTTGAGGATATCATTGATTGTTGTAAATGATACCACATTTGATATTGCTGAATGAATTGCTAATCGCGTTATGATTAAGAACACTAAATTGGATCAATTATGTATATTGATTAACAAAAGATTTGAGTATGATTGAATTAAATTGTTATGGTTAGATAATGGTAATATGAAAATTGAAATATATTTCTTTTGTATTGATTGATTTGGAAATCATGAAAACATTGGAGTAAAGTTGACTTGAGAATGTGAATTTGTAATCGTACTGAAAATGAAATTGTATATGGATGTATTGTATATGACATAAATGATAGATTGTTTCGATGGTTGTATATGTTTTTTGGACATTGACTATAGTAATGAATTGTAATGTAGAAGGTTTAGATATATCTTTGAGTTCAGATTGAAATTCTATATGAGCCTAAGTTGGACAGATGTATTTTCATAAACGTGAGATTATATATAATTGCATGTGATATGAAATTGATGTTTGATCTTCATTTTTGAGTAAATGATTGGATAATAATTAGAATTGTTTGGCCGTTTTATAAAATTATTAAAACTTGATGATAATTAACATGTTTTAAGACATTATTGATGTGTAATTGGGTCGAATTAAATGGTGATAGCGATACAAGCTATGACGTGACATTGAAAGTTTTGAGGACAAAACTTTTTGTAAGGAGGGGTATTCATAACACCCAAGGTGTTGAAAATGAGAAATGTTTTTTGTCAAAACATGTATTTGATCATTGTGAGATGATTTGAAGTATAAATATAAGAATTGTATAGAAAATTTGATATGAATTAAATGAACTTAGGAGAAAAGTTGGGATGAGTTAAGTCATAGATGTGGGGATTATTTATTGGTATGATTTCTAGCATATACAATGAAGGAAGATTATTTACTTTAATGGGCTTTTATTATGTTCACATGTTAATATTAAAGATGGATTAAATACATAGTGGTATATTAAGTGAAATTGTGTATTTGAGTGTAAGAGTATGTTAATAAAATGCTTAATTTGAAAAAGGGGTAATTTGTGATTAATTTTTGACATTGATAATGGAATAAGTTGAAAATATGAAAAATATAAGAGTTGTAGATTTTGTAAATATCTTTCTAACAAATCAAAAATTGTATGGTTTGGATATTGATGTGTAAGTTATGAATAACGCACCAAAATTGGTACAAATGGGTAAAAAGTACCTAAATTACCAAATTGCATCACTTTATTTAAATATTTGACATAGATGGGGGCTGATTTGGAAAACATATTTAATACTAAAATTGTAGCCCTTGAAGTTATCTTTTGAATTCCTCAAAAGTCATGTATTTTGATGTCATATGTAAAAGATATGCTCAAAATACTGTAATGATGTCTAGCTATTAGGCTCGACATCCAGCAGGTGGATGCTACAGCATCAGAATTTGATGCCACGACATTGGGATTTTGATGTCGTGGCACTGTGTTTTAATGTCGCGGCATCACTTTAGAAATATAATTTTTCAATGAATCCAGCGAAGGGGATGCCGTGACACCAGAATTTGATGCCGTGGCACTGGATTTTGATGTCACGCCATCACTTTAGAAAGCCAAAATTTCCAAGCAGTCAGTGAGTTGATGCTATGGCACAAGTTTTTGTTATCGAGGCATTAGTACTGTGATGTGCCGGAGTACCTAAAAATTTAGACTTTTAAAAAAAAGGGGGTTCCTTTCTATTTTTCAAAACTTTATTTTTGTTCTTCTTCCCCATGCCCCAAACTCTCTCTCCTAAGCCCGTTTAGCATGATTTTAACTGGGATTTAGCTAGAGGATTTGTATTTTTTGAGAAATTCATTATTTCTTGATGGAGATAGTGAAACTCAACTATTGGGTTCATGGATTGGGACGGAAGACATTGTTTGGTGAATTTAGTGCAGCCTCTTTAGAGTATTGACCTTGGATTTTAGCTTGGAAAATGAAAGTCAGCTTGGAAATTATGGTAAGAACCTCTATTTTCCATTAAATTTAATTTTTCTGATGTTAGGGTTTATACCCCAAATCCATGAATAGTGATTTGGGGAGTTTTTGCATGATTTTTATTTTAAATTGATGAGGAGAATATGTTAATCATAGATTGTGATGTATTTGCAATGATTTAAGCTTGGAAAAAGTATGATTTTGCATAACCCTTGTTGTGAATAGTAACTATTAGGAAAAATGATGGGATTTTGGATATTAAACCATGGGGGAATGTAATTCATTGATTATGACATTTGGACCAAGGACCTCATTGGAAGTTAAAGAGAGTTTTTGTACATAATATGCCAAGTAGCAAATTTAGTTATTAAAGGCTTAATTGAGATTAATTACTTATTAATGATATTGCAGAGTTAATGATAAGTTAGTATTTCATCAATTCAGTCATAAGCTATTGGATGGTGTATTGAATTATTAATTACATTAAATTGCTATTGGCCCTTTTGGAAGTATCTTGTAAAGAAATCAATTGCCTTAATAAGATGCTATGGCTTAAAGAAAGTATTTGAAGTATATAAGACCCAACTCATGTGAATTCACATGTTTAAAGTTTTCAACGAAATATGTAGGATGCTTGATGAAATGATTTAGTAAGAAATAGAGTATGGTAACTGATTTTGTTACAATTATAACCGAGCCATTTATGAGTAGTAAACCAAGTACTTGACGTGGTGGATGTAAGATATAGATTACTACATGAAGAATTGCTATATGGACTTGAATTGGTTCGATTAAAATTACTTGACTATTCAATGGAAATTGTATTATATGTTATGTTTGTAGGGCCAATGGCCGTGATTGGCTAGAAAGCTACTAAAACCAAGAAGTCTTAAAATGAAATGAAGGATAAACTAAGTAGGCCTTCTTTTATTATTGGTTTTGAAATGTGATTGGGATAAGGATTATCCTATGATTGTGGGCATTTGTTTTATTAATATTATTATGTGATTATGATTTGTTGGTACATGAATGATGAGGGATAACGAATATCCCATTGTTTGATTTGGATTATTGTTGTAGCTTCATGAGAATAGGTAACTAATTGGGGGTAATGATTATCCCACAATTTGGTTGAATAATGTGGATTCCTATGATTAGAGATAAGTAAATTGGATATATTGGATCATTGATATTGTAATGACATTGAAAAATTGAGATCCAGTTAATTAAGGTAACATGTCTAGGATTGAATAAATTATGTGTTGCCTTGTACTATTGTCAAAGAATGGTTAATTGAGTTAGATATTTATTATTGGCTTCTCGTGTTCTAAAATTTGAAAATATATTAGTTACCGATTATTGATTTTGCCTATTTTAATTGCCTACTTACTGGGTTCATCTAGACTCATGCCTTCTTGTTTTAATTTTTAGTCAACAAGAGAAGTAAAGAATTCCAATCGAGGGTTGGAGTTGAGAAGCAAGATTTGAAGACAATTTCATTATGGTATAGGGATTCCAATTGTAAATTCATAATGTTTATGTTCTGATTGTATTAAAAAGATTCCAAAGGATATATGTAATGTGGTGTATTGGTATGTCATAGGCATAATTGATTATGAAATGATGTATAGATTATATGACTCCAAATATAGGTATTGCCATCATGATTGGTTCAGATCTTGGGCAAGCCACTGTGGGTATGGGTGTGATTGTGTGGATTAAAGTATTATTGTATAATTATTAAAATTGTATTGTTATTGGATTAATGTATTACAGGTTATGAATTTTGATATTTTAAGGGAAAATCTATCAGACTTTTGGTAGAATGTTCCCTAAAATTATGAAAATTTATAAGAAAAAAATGAAATGTTTAGGTGTCTTGGAATGTGGGTCGAGCAATCCCCACCCTAAAAGTTAGGAAGTCAAGGCAAAAATAAAGGCAAATAATAAAGGTTGCACCTCGGAAGGCGAGGCATGACAGGTTTGGCCTAACTTGAGTTCCTACTCCACTTATCTAAGTTTGTTTTTCTTACTACACTTAGTTTCCACTAACACTTTGATTAATACATAGATCAAAAATATACATGTTGGTTTTTCAAGCTCATAAACTAATTCTTACAAACCCAAGAAATCTATCCTACTTGCCAAAATAAAACACAATCTCACTACAATTCCCTTGCTTGCAAAAATATAAAATTGAAATTTCCTCTTACTTAGGATGTTTGTGTGCACAAATAATTCAAAGTAGTAAAGGATATATCAATTAAAAGTTATGAATTCAAACTCCTTGAGAATCGATGTAGATTATGGTGAACCAAATGGTGTATATGGCAAACAACCAAGTTTTGATGATGAGCAACAATATATGAGTGAACACTTGTGGTACTGACAATTGTGTTCCAAGGCGCATTGCAAAAACATATATAAATATATAGGGAAATAATTCAAATAAAGTGGACAACGTATACAAAGAATTAATCAACAAGCAAAATCTACTAACCAAAAGAAAATAAGAATCCTCAGAAAGAATGACTGCATCTATAGCTATGAAGTTCAAGTCTCAATGAGTGATCAAATAAATCTCCTAAAGATAAAGTGAGTATAAAAGAGCATTTGCCTAAGAAAGATTCAAACAAATCGTTTAATGGATAAGTCAGGTAAACTGCTTATACTCAACATTTGTCCGCAACACAAAGATGAATTTAATTTGTAGAAATAGAGATGAAACGGAGCTAAACTCAAATAAATGAAGAGCTAAAATGGAGTCAAATTATTCAAGCATTTGTCTCTCATATAAAGTCTATCAAAAATTGAAGAAGATCAAAAAACTTGTCTGCAATCTTCCACAGAAGACTTAGAAAATAAAGTAGAAGCGGCCCAAAAACTACAAAAGAACAACTTTGTTTGCCGTCTTCATCTGTAAGTTCATCTACCACTTGCAATAGACAAACCATCAGACGACTGCTAAATAAATTATTCATCTATGCCTCAATGTTTCATCTATTACTTCTAACAGACAACCTATAAGATGAATGACTAAAAAGAGGATTCGCTTGTGCCTTGTAATTTTATCATATGAACCATTTGGAAGACTTCATCTGTGGCTTGCAACTTCGTCTACAGGTAAACAATAGATAAAGTCAATTCGTCTGCCATAAAGAAGCCTTGTTCATGCCAACAAGAGTTGTCTGTTACATACAACAGACAAATTGATAAACAAAGCTACTTCCTCTATTGAAAGAGAACTTTGTCTGATGAGTAGTAATGAAAAGAACTTTGTCTACACTTTTACAATTCATTTGTCACTTATCATAGACAAACTAGAAGATGAAGTAAAATGTTGCAATGATCTTAAACATATTTACAAGGACGAAGTTGTCTATTATTTGGATCTACTCATAGCCAATTTGTTTGGTACTTACAAGAGACATTCTAGGACTTGATCAAACAAAGTCTTTAGACAAACTATGGCTAAATCTCTATGGCATATCACGATGAGTAGAAGCCACTTGTACCATTCATCACTGACTGCACTCTCCGGTCAAACTTTCATTCAAAGCAAATTCTATTAAAAATTGGACAAATCAACCTTAGTTGAAGATGGAAAGAAATGCAAAGGAAAATAGTCTTCACTCTAATAAAGGTTGCAGCTTTCAAATATTGCATCCCTTCATGCTTAATGAGAGTCTTTCCAAAATAATGAAAGAGTAAATCATACTAGAAAAGTTTTTGTCCATTGTTTACTAAAATTAAAAAGGCATCTTCTTCAAGGACAATGTTGCAGGCTTTCCAGCTACAAATGAGTTTATCATAAAGACAATTTTTAAATTGGAGATATCAGAATAGTCTTCAACATTCAAAAAATGCCAAGTAACTCTGACAGGCAAAAAATTTTGAAGCAATATAAAGGTAGTGTAGTGTCAAGGAAGAAGGTTGAGGAAGCAAAGAGAAAAATAAGAATAAAGCTTAAACAAGTAGCATCTCTCAATTAGACTTTGCTTCCTCCTAGATAATGAATGTCCACTAGGATGATAAACAATGAGCCAAAAAGATCTATCTTAATCTTATATCTGGAGTATTGATACCTAATGTGTTTCAATCAACTATCATTTTATATGTGCTCAAACTATATACAAATTAGCCTAGTAAAAGAGGCAATGTAATGTGCAAAATGAGTGTCATTAATTAGCTATGTGAGTTTATGGTGAGGTCAAGAAAACCACATTGTATGAGTTGTTGGTGAGCTCTAGAAAACCAACAATTTTGTTGATAATCTTCGAAACTAGTGAGTTTCCAGGTGAACTCATGAAACTAGAAGAGTCTAGAATCTAGAAGATATGCTAGGATCACTTTTGTATTTTCATTATATGGGATATAGTTAAACCTAAGGCACAATGAGTGCATGCTCTTGGAAGAGTGAATGTAGGGATGGGGTTCTCAAACCACCATAAAAATTATTGTGTCTATTGTCCGCTTGATTATTTTACTGTGCATATAACTATCTCATCATCACATTTCATATATCATTGTATACATAATTACTTACCTAAATTAGGAATGGTTATGAGAGACTGAATCTGAAAGTGAAGCAGTCTTTATGGCCAAACGAATAGATATGAAAATCATATATGTGCTACATTACTACTTCTACTTAGCTCATTAATTTTTATTTTGCCATAATTTTGATATGCTCAATTCACTCCTCCCCTCTTGAGATATCTACTACATGGGACCCACAAGTGGTATTAGAGTAGGTTTTGCAAGTTAATATTATCTACTAGAAGTTAATTTGTGAAGGGACTCACATGGCCAAATCATTCCACAACATTCCTACTCAGGGACAAGTTATTTGCAAACTTTTATACATTAATGATATCTGTTATAAATTCTAAAAAATTTGAAACTGTTGTTTTCACTAAGCTTGATAGAAAATCCAAATATGACCTTGTTAAAAATACCTGAGAAATTACATGTGACAAAGCTAACAAGGTACAAAAGACCTAAAAAAAATTGACTTTATGCAGAAGCTCTAGGAACAAAAGAAATCTGATGAATCAACTCATGAGAAATCTAGAGGAGCTGAAGACAATCAAGTAAGCATTTTTTTTTTAAATCATAGCAAATTAAGACAATAAGGTAACTTTCTTATCTAAAGTCTCAAATCTTCAAGAAATTTATATTTGCTTTAAAGATTTGAATGTTTAATAATTAATAGCATATCATTTTGAATGCCATGCAGATTGAGTTACCTATAAAAAATTTGAAAGTACATTATTTTGAATTGTCTATACATGCTCCAAACTATATATTCTTCATTGCGTCGCTTATGCACATGATATAAAGTCAAAGAGATTAGTCACTAAAATCCTTCTAAATTAAAATCTTCTAAAACCAATATCATGTTCTCAGACAATCATACATATCTCGGATAAAAAATAAATTAAAAAATTACATTATCTCATATTTGCTCGCAAACGAAGTCACCAATTTGTCTATAGGATTGTCTAAAGCCACCTAATTTGTCTGAAGCCCTCAAGGTTCGATAGTAGAAATGCCTCATTTAACCGCATCTCATACTCACCTCTCCCATTCATTGTTAGCGATAGAGTCCGTCCTCAAAAAAAGGCGATTCAAATCCCCATTGTTTCCCTCCCCACTCCTCGTCTTCTTGGATCCATTTTATTCTTCTCATCTCGTTGCCAAGAACCTACACGCTCTTCCACATCAAACCCCTAAAGGCTGGACTAATGGAGATGGTGAATTCAAGAACTACAAAGATGACTCAAGCATCAACTTCCAGAAGAAAAAGGAATATAGAGGAGTCAGATGAACTGCATGCATCTCAGAAAAGTGCAGGAAAACAAATTTCTAGGGGTAACTTTTCAAAATGATGAACAAAGTTAATAAGAATACATGAATAAATATGTTAATAGAAAGGTGCTAAATAGTAAAGCCATTGATTTTAAAATCTTTGAAAAGATAAAGCTAGAAATTTGTGATTGGATAAACTTTTAAGGATGGAAAGATCGTTTGAGTCATAGAGATGAAAGCTATCCCAGAATGGTGAAAATACTCCTCTCCAATTATAACCCTAAGCTTAAGAAATCATGGATTGGAAACAAGGAGATAGATCTGCCTCCTAAAAGTATTAGAGAATGTTTGAATCTACATTTGGTTGAAAAACAAACATTTGAGTGGCAAGCACCTAGAAGTGAGTTGTTCTCACAATTGACAAGGATGCCTATTAGTGACAATGTAAAGAATCTAAATCCCAAGCATCTGGATGTAAATCTAAGGCTTGCTCACCTTATCTTGAATAACAACATTTTTCCCAAGATTGGCAGTAGAGATAATGTTTCTAAGAAAGATGCAAAGATTCTTTGAGCATTGAAATATAAGAAGAGGTTGGATCTTTCTAAACTAATATCTTAACAGCTCTATAAAGTCAAATCATTAGCAAGACATCCTCTACCCTATGGAATGACAATGGCTCAAATATTGAGAAAGGCAGAGGTGGATTTATCATACGAAGTTCCATAGATATTCAAAATTTTAGACATAGTTGATGAAGTAACACTAAAAAGGATGAGAATATCCATACCATCAAGTGGTATAGCCATTGAGAAAACTAGAAGGACAAGACAACCAAAAAGGTTTAGAGAAGAAGAAGAAGAGGAAGAGGAGGTAGAAGCAAGAAATGAGGAACATGAGCAAACAGACGCAACATAAAGGGTGAGAGAAGAAGAAGAAGAAGAAGAAGAAGAAGAAAGGTTAAAATTAGTCAGGGAAGAAAGGGAGGAAGTCCCTCCAATAGCAGCAGCAGAAGAAACAATAACACTAGAAAGTAAAGCAACAGGTGCAACTATAGGTATTTTCCAAAGGCGGCCAATTCCGGTCACGTCGTTCCATTTGCATTTATTTCTTCCTCATCATTTCTTGAGCCCGATCTTGATCAAACAACAATAGAACCTTCTCCTCACTACAATCCAATTCCATCTCCTTCCAGACCTGTTCGTCCATCTCCATCTACCCACACATTCCATAAAATCTTGAAAGAAGGCTTCAAAATATTCAAATGTTTGCTGCATCTATGACCATCAGAATAGATTCATTGGATAAAAAGATGGATACCCTATTCTCTTTAATAGAATCCATCAAAGGTCAAAAGAAGCCAACTCCTATCTCACCAGGTAGAAACATTCACTCAGCCTCTACATCTCATCATTCAGTTCACTCCTCTCATACCTCATCTCATCATTCACTTCACTTTTCTCTTGCTCCACTCTTGCCACATCTCACAAATCTCCATCTCCCACTCATCATATTACCATAAATCCTCCACTATAATCTCTTAAGTCTAACTCTATGTCTCCTATATCTGAGTCAACAATTCCAATAAGTAAAATCTTTAAATCTTTAAAATCCATCTCAAAGAAACATTTATCCTGAGAAAATCCCTCTTCACCTCCACAAACCATCAATTAGTCCACCTCATTCAAACTTTTTCAAACTTCAAAATCCTTCCTTCCATCTCCAACCACCTCTCTCTCCTTCAAGCATTAGTCAACCCATATCAGTTTTAGCATCCCATCCCTTCTCAATCACCTCTCTCATCCCTTCCTCATATCAATTTTAGCATCCCAAACTCCAAAAACACACTTCTTCAATTCCTAAAAATCAAAAATTAAAAATGACCCTAGAAGAAATTGAACATAGACAATTAATAAACCAAACGGTTTTCTTCATTCATCAATCATAAAATAAATTAATCACTCTTTCTAATCTTCTTTTTCCAAACTTTGAAGATCAAGATTATCTTGACAGCATTATAATAATGATTGGTATGACCAAAACTTTCAAAGCCAAACCTCTTCCAGATGGAGATAAAATCATTGATAAGATAGTAAATGAATTCTCCCAACTATCACCAAATACTACTCCTTTAGTTGAACCATTTTCTTCTATAACACATTAACCTTCTTCTAGTGCTCAACCTTCTATAAATATCAAGGTTTCAATCTCCAGGCTCTCAATAAGCAATACTCACGGAACTAAATCTATATCTCTTCCCCCAGCTCAATCTCCATGACATATGCCACCCTCAGATATCTAACGTATACCAATACTGCATCAATTCATCATGGAAAGCCTACTCCATATCCAGACCTATTAGATGACAACTTCAAGTAGGCATCAAACTCATTTTTAATCCTGAAATAGCTCCAGATCCCTCATGCTGACTCATACCCTTTAAAAGAGATGGACAACTACCAACAAGGAAGCACAGGCTCAAGGACTACCTCTTCCTCATCCAATACTGATGGATCCTGACTATATTAGGCTAATTAAACTTATCCCTCTTATCCTAAAGGCTCTTAATGTGAAACTCTCATCAGATAAAAGAAGTTATTTCAAAATTGTGCTCTGATTTGAGGACACTGATGTATTTTTTCATATAATGTATATTTCTCACATCAATGAAATTATTTCTTCTTATCCTTTTTGATTTTGACAAAAGGAGGAAGAAATATAGTGACTTGAGTGAAAATAGAACAATAGAAAATAAAAAAATGTATAGTACATACTCAAGGGGAGACGAGCCACTTGAGCTAAAACTTTAAAAATAGTGCACTAATTTAGGATAGGTTAGATAAGCCAAAGCTAGATAAGATAAACTAAAAACTATGCACTAAGGCAGGGGGAGCCATAATACATTTACCCTTGCATAAATTTCATGTGCATTTACACTAATGAATATTTTTACTCTTTCGAAAGTTATTTCACTCAAATATTTTATCATCATCAAAAAGGAAGAAAATGTTGAACTAAATGGTGTATATAGCAAATAACCAAGTTTTGAGGATGAGAAACAACATATGAGTGAACACTTGTGGTGCTAATAATTTTGTTCCCTTAAATATATAAGGAAATAATTCAAATACAGTAGACAGTATATATAGAGAATACATCAGCAAGTAAAATTCATTGACCGAAAGAAGACAAGAATGCTCAGAAAGAATGACACAGAAACTTTAAAAAGAAGTAACAAGGAGAATCTATAACTATTAAGTTCAAGCCTCAATGAGTGATCAAATAAACCAACTAAAGATAAAGTTAGTACGAGAGAGCATTTGCCTAAAAAAGATTCAAACAAATTATTCTATGAACAAGTTAGATAAACTGCTTATACTTAACATTTGTTCACACCACAAAGACGAATTAAGTTTACAGAAGCAGAGATGAAACAAAGCTGAACTCAAACAAATGAATAGCTAAAATGGAGTCAAATTATTCAAGCATTTGTCACTCATATAAAGTCTATCTAAAACTAAAGAAGATCAAGAAACTTGTCTGCAATCTTCCACAAAAGACATAAAAAATAAAATGGAAGCGGCACAATAACTACAGAAGACAACTTTGTCTGTTGTCTCCATCTATAAGTTCATCTGCCACTTGCAACAGACAAATCATTAGATGACCACTGAATAAATTATTCATCTATGCCTTAATGATTCATCTATTACTTTTAACAAACAATCTATCAAATGAATGACTAAGAAAAGGATTCGCTTGCACCTTGTAACTTCATCTATCACTTATTATAGATAAATTATCATATGAACTATTTGGAAGATTTTGTCTATTGCTTGCAACTTCATCTGCAAACAAACAATAGACAAAATCAATTCATCTGCCATAAAGAAGCCTTGTTCATGCCAACAAGAGTTGTCTGTTACTTATAACAAACAAACCGATAAAAAAAGGTACTTTCTCCAGTGAAAGAGAACTTTGTCTGATGAGTAGTAAAGAAAAGAACTTTGTTTGTGCTTTTACAATTCATTTATTACTTATTGTAGACAAACTAGAAGATGGAGTAAAATGTTGCAATGATCTTAAACAAATTTATAAGAATGAAGTTGTCTATTATTTGGATCTACTCAGAGCCAATTTGTCTAGTACTTACAAGAGACATTCTAAGACTTGATCAAACAAAGTCTTTAGACAAACTATGGCTAAATCTCTATGGAATATCATGATGAGTAGAAGCCACTTGTACCATTCATCGTTGACTGCACTCTCTGGTCAAACTTTCATTCAAAGCAAATTCTATTAAAAAAATTGGACAAATCGACCTTAGATGAAGATGGAAAGAAATGCAAAGGAAAATAGTCTTCACTCTGATAAAGGTTGCAACTTTCAGATGTTGCATCCCTTAAGGCTTAATGAGAGTCTTTCCAAAATAATGAAAGAGTAAATCGTACAAAAAAGTTTTTGTCCATTGTTTACTAAAATTAAAAAGGCATCTTCTTCAAGGACGATGCTGTAGGCTTTCCAGCTACAAATGAATTTATCATAAAGATAACTTTTCAATTGGAGAAATCAGAATAGTCTTCAACATTCAAAGAATGCCAAGTAACTCCAACAGACAAAAATTTTTGAAGCAATATAAAGGTAGTGTAGTGTCAAGGAAGAAGGTTGAGGAAGCAAAGAGAAAAATAAGAATAAAGCTTAAACAAGTAGCATCCCTCAATTAGACTATGCTTCCTCCTAGATAATCAATGTCCACTAGGATGATAGACAATGAGCCAAAAAGATCTATCTTAATCTTATATCTGGAGTATTGATATCTAATGTGTTTCAAATAGCTATCATTTTATATGTGCTCAAACTATGTACAAATTAGCCTAGTAAAAGAGGCAATGTAATGTGCAAAATGAGTGCCGTTAATCAGCTATGTGAGTTTGTGGTGGGGTCAAGAAAACAACATTGTATAAGTTGTTAGTGAGCTTTGGAAAACCAACAATTTTGTTGATAATCTTCGAAACTAGTGAGTTTCCAGGTGAACTCATGAAACCAGAAGAGTGCTAGGAGCACTATGTTTATGCTCCTTGGAGTTGGAATCCAGAAGAGTGTTAGGAACACTATTTACGCCCCCTAGAGCTAGAATCTAGAAGATATGCTACGATCACTTGTATTTTCATTATATGAGATATAGTGAAACCTAAGGCACAATGAGTGCGTGCTCTTGGAAGAGTGAATGTAGGGACAGGGTTCTTGAACCACTATAAAAATTATTGTGTGCATTGTCTACTTAATTATTTTACTGTGCATATAATTGTCTCATCATTACATTTCATATATCACAACATACATAATTACTTACCTAAAATAAGAATGGTTATGAGAAACTGAATCTGAAAGTGAAGCAGTCTCATTGACCAAACGAATTGATATTAAAATCATATATGTGCCACATTACTATGTATTACTTAACTCATTAATTTTTATTTGGTCATAATTTTTATATGCTCATTCACCCCTCGCCTATTGAGCTATCTACTACATGGGACCAATGGATTGAGCCTTGAATTAAGTTTCAGAGATGTGAGTAGATGGAGTTGAAGATGTGATAGAAAACCTTTATTTCTCTTATAAATGCTCGTGTTAAATCACTCAAATATTTATTCAAATATTTTGAGTCCTCTTTTTGTACTCTTGGAAGAACTCTTAGCCATTAATGATTACTTTTGGAAATTTTTTGACTATTTTAGATTACATCTTCTGCACTCAACGTAATTCGCCTTGTAAACATGCTTCAGAACTTCTAAAGCTAAGCTTCAGATCTTTTGAAGGTTAGGTACCTTATTAGTTACCATTGTCGCATTACATTTTAGAGCTTCTGAAGCTCTCTTTCAGATATTCCTAATATCGGCTTGGGTTGAACTTCGTTCTAGCAATGTATTTTAGATCCTCAAGTTTTGAAATTCCTTCTGGCAACTAAATTTTCAATAGCTACATTTTCTCCTATATTCATCATCTGAAGCAACCTCTGAAGATGCTTCCTTGCTTCTAAGTAAACTTGGATTGTTCGTTCTGATCACTAAAGCATGGAAATCTTCCTCTAAAGTTATTCTGAACCCTTTAGATGTAGTTTTCAGAACTTGTGATGGCTTCAACATATTCTGAACTTAACTTATGAGATCCTTAGACTTGAAGTTCACCTTTGAAGCTCGTGTCCACTAGCTGAAGCATGCTTTGAACATACTCTAAAGCTTTCAAACTTAGCTATTGTGCCTTCAGACTTGGCTTTCAGATCTTCTGAAGGCTTTTTTATATTCTAAACTTGTTACTTTTGAATTTAAATGTATTCTAGTGCATCGAAAATCTTTTTCTTCATTCACAATTATGTTTCTTAGATCATTTACTAGTTATTCTTCCTATGAAATCTTAAGTGTGGTGGTTTTTGAATTTATGTGATCTTGTTTACACTATCCATCACTCTAAAGCTAGTTCCCTAATGTGATTAACCTATTTCATTCACTTGTTTTTGTTGTGAGTATAACTTGTTAGTACCTTAACTTTTCACTCACATGTTTGCTCATCATCAAAACTTAGCTGTTTAATCATGTTCATCATCAAAATCAAGCTAATTAAAGAGGGTTAGGTTCAACACCTTGCATTTGGCTTCGCACCCCAAGTGAATCTAGGGCACCTTCAAATTGGCTTACTTGCTTGTGCTCCATACCTTAACTCTTTGGAACTTCCCTAGCGAACACTAAGTTGCTGGCCTATTCAATTGTAATGCCTATAAGTGATTATGCCAAGCAACTACAATCCGATTGCCAAATTCTAATGAGGTCTTGCCTCTTTAGAACCCAACAAGTGAATACCATAGTGATAAATGAATTCTATTCACTTTTTTTATATCTTTTGAGCAAATTGTTAGTTTCCTCGTAATTAGTTATTAGTGGATTTCATGTGTTTTTGTTTGTTTCAAAAGCTTACAAAAGATTGAAATCAAATTAAGGAATTTAGAAACTGTTTCAGTGGTTTTTGAGAACACTAAAAAATTCAAAAGCAAGTTCAAAGAAGTCTAAAGTTTTTCACAGGCACTTTCAGATGAAGTAATCCCACTTTCAGAGGTCTAGAATGTAGTCCAAATTTGGTTTTAGATGAACAATGATGTGAACAGTAGTATGGGAGCTACAGCACCCATAACACTATTTCTAAGATGATCGTCGATAGAAGCTAAGCACCTCAGCGCCCACACTATATGGAAAATCAATAGTTGGCAGAAGCTGGGCGCCATAGTGCCCAAGATGTGTAGTAGCCCAATTTATTTTTTAGAAATCCATTGTTTATGCATAAGGGGTGTTTTAATTTACATCGGAATATACTTAACCCTACTTTTGAGGGTATATAAAAGGAGGAAAATGTAAAGACAGGATTTTTTTTACAAGAGATTAGACCCAACAAGGAATATTTGGAGAAAGGACTGTTGTGAAAGGAAGAGTGTCACTTGGAGAAAACCAATTGTACATCAATTCTCAAATCTCTCTTAATTCTTTTTCACTTTTTCTCAATCATGCTAAGACAACATTTATGATTTTTTTTAATCACATTATGAGCTAAATACTTTGTTTTAGAGCAAGGATGTAGTTGGATTATGAATATTTAGTTTTATTCATTTTAATTCAATCTTGTGTTTATTTATTATGTAAGTTTAGTATTTAATCTGAGTTTAATGCTTGTGAAAGTATTCTAGCCCTTTGTACATGATTTGTGATTCAATTTGAGGTTGAGAAGCATTAATTGAATTAGACCATGATTAAATACTTGAAAAAGGAAAATTCATTATCAACATAGGAATAAACATTGATTGATTAAATTAGATGAAATTAATTAGGATAAATCTGGTGAAATCAGAAACCCTAGATGTCTTAATCCATTGATTCTCTACTCGTTTAGATCTGTGTTCTTGTCAATTTCCATTAGTTTAGATTTCTTTTCTCTCTTATTTTCATCATTTGATTATTCAAAATGAATTTAGGCTTAAAGTAATTTGGTATTTGATAATCATAGTCCTCATGGGAACGATCTCTACTCTCATTTTCTTACTTATTGATGACACATGCACTTGTATTAGAAAAATCCACAACACAGGTGGCTAGTAATTGGCTTGACTACAGGCGAATGTGCTAGGTTGCTAGAATGTAACTGATTCCTATACTTAGAAGATCTCTATAGTTTTGAACTAATTGGCCCATTCCAAACATATCTAAATATAAATGCAATTTTATTGATCATCTAAATATAGTAAACCAAGTTTAATGCAAGTTGGAGCAAATATCAATACCAACCCTAACCCATGGGTGTGGGAAAATGTAATTGAGCCAATGTTATCAAAATTGAACTAGCAATCAAATTAGTCAATGATTTGGTTCGACTCAAAATGATTTAGCTATTTATTTAAAATAGATTAAATCATAATATTTTCTTTTAATAATTTAATATAATAATTTATAATTATTATTTTAAATTATATATGTTTTTTATTTTTATAAATTATGAAATAAATTGATACATATTTTAAATATTAGTTAAAATTATCTATATGTGAATAAGTATCTTTTTATACTATAGCTTCAAATATAGTAGTGTTAAAATCATCTTAGAGCTCAAAACGCTGTGGATAGCATCCTTACGTTTTCATTTTTTAAAGTTACCTAGTTAATAATGTGCTTTATTCTCTAAGGTCTTAGAATTGAACTACCAATCAAGGTAGATCAGACTAAATAAAGGATCGGTTGGTAGTTGAACTGATTGGTGGTTGGAACAATCGGATGCTTATAAGAGTAGATTGAATGATTAGATTGGGTTACCTAATCATTTCCCATAACATAACTTAATTTAGAAATCTGGTTGAATTGAAAGAAAATTTTATAATCTAAGTGATAACCTAATAATTTTTCATATTTTAAATAACTAAATTTACATGTTTTGAACCTTAATTGATATTATTTAATTAATTTATATTTGCATTAGATTAAATATTATACTTAATAGATTTAATTTGTGTTTTAGGTCAATTTGGTGGAATTGAGGTCAATTCGGCCTAAAAAATGCTATTTTGGAGTAGAAATCTTCATGGGTGTTGGATCCGATAGGCTTGGCTTAACCCAAGAGGGAAGGGGTGAATTAGCTTTATCAAAAAATTTGGTTAACCCTTATTTAACCAAATTCCCTCTTTTGTGTTTTTGTGTAGATTGTAATGAAATAAGTAGTTGAGCAGTAAAATGCAAGAAAATAAAGTAATCACAAATAGCATACATAATTTATACTGCCTCAAGTCAACTACTCTTCCAAGAGCACACCCCCTATCCCTTGGGTTCTATTATCTCATATAATGAAATTACAAATAGAGCACCAAGCACTCTTCTAGATTCCAGCTCTAGGCGGCATATACAAATTAGCAATCGATTATGAGACATAATCTAATAATCAGGTTGCTCTTTTTAATTCCAGCTCAAGGGAGCATAAATCTTAATTCCTTTGCACTCTTCTAGATTCCAACTTTAGGGGGCATATACAAATTAACAAGCTATTTGTGAGATACACTCCAACAAATAAGTTATTCTTTTTGAGATTGGTCTCCAATAACAACTTAAGGAATACACAAATAAAATCAATAAAGAAAAATTACACTTTTAATATAGTGTTACTTGGTGAGCATATGGGAAGACTTAAATGTTGCTTTTTGTTTTGCTAAAAATCTTCCCTTTGTGTATTGAATAAAACGGCCATGAATGTAGATAGGAAGGTTGAAGCTCTTGAATAAATATGTGAAGTTTTATGCCTTTGACCTAGGGTTGCAAAGGATTCTTGAAATTTAAAGCTCAATAGATGACTTCTTCAAACCTAGAAATGTCCCTCCATTTCTCCTTAAATAAATCTTTCAAAAATAAGACAATTAGAGGAAGTTGGGCAGCAATAAGAGGCTTGCAACATTCAATTTTTTCAACCGTTAGGGTCAACAAGTAGTACCATAGGAGGCTGTGGTATTCGGCTATGCCTCAAGCTATATGCCAAGCAGTATGATCAACCAGTTGCAGTTGGATTCCTAGCAAAATTCTTGAACCTATGCTTCTATTGAATTGTAGGCGGTACCATAAGCGGTCGTGGTTTCGACTGCACTCTCAGTCGATATGCACAGGCGGTATGGGTTTGCTAGGCTGTATCTTCTTCACTGCATTAGATGGTTTGAAGACTTCTTTAGATCCTCTAGAATATGTGGTAGGTGGTATGATATGCTGCCTCTGGTCTTCAGCTGCGATTGTAGATGCTACCTGCAGGCGGATACGGTATCGACCTTTATTGAGCAAGGTCTTCACTTCTTCTTGGAACACTATAGGGAGTTTCCACTGGTGGCTATGAGGCAAGTGATAGGTGTGGGTGATAGCACTCTTTGGTTATAGTCCTGCACCTAGAATTTCAGTACTTTGCAACTTTGTTAACTTTGATATTTTTCATTGTAAATTAAAATGTAATTATCATCATGTGATTTGCATAAGTTATGAAATATGGATATATTCTTTTTGAATCATGTTGTGTATTTCAAAAATAAAAACTCAATTAGCATTTTTTCTCTTTCATATAAAATGATATCTCCTAGAAGCATATATTTTCATCTTAGCAAATATATATATTCGATTCAACACGTCACAATATGATAAGCCTGGTTAGTGCAATATGAATCATAGTGATATTTCCATTTTTCAATAGCATCATTAGCATAAATCAAGTCTAAGACCAGTTTTATTGCCATCATAATCATACACATATACTTAACAATCTCCCCCATTTTTATTATGAAAAAATTTGAAGACTTGTGACATTTGAAAGACATGCTAATGAGTTAATAACAAACTCCCCCTAACTAATTGAAATATGTAATCCTTTTGGAATTTGATACTTTTGATATAAAAGAAGGGTCATGACATATAATGCTATTTTTCTCCTTGAGACATAAGTCATGACAGCATAGCTCTTTCCCCATAACTAGTCTCTTCTCCCCCTTTTTGTATCAATAAAACAAGTCTCTTCTCCCCCTTTTTGTCAGAATCAAAAAGGTCTACCAGGTGGGAGATGGGCTGGTAGAGTTTCATGTCATATGAATGGGTCATATTCTCCCCCTATAAAGATTAAACTTACTTATTTCATTGAGAAATTTTTAAAGATACAAGCTACTTTGAGTTGAGGATTTGTAAGATATCCCAATATCAGTAAGTCAACTCAATTAAGCCTAGTTAAATTCAGTTTCTAATGGAATCATATCAATTATGTATGTATTGCATATATCATCCCTTTTAGTTATCAAACATACATAAGAAACATGACATAATGCTTAAATGTATTCTCATTCCTACACAAAAGTATTTCGTCATTCATTACAGATGCTAATCAATCAAGGATGCCATCCAAGAAATCAATTAAAACAAATACAATAAATACCATTAAAATCAAAACCAGCCAGTTACAAGATAAAAAATATCCAACATTTTCTCACGAAAATAATTTGTCCTCACTACATTTCTCCAAAAATGAAAAATCACAATTTCAATCACATAATTATAGATATGCATTCAATTTCCAGATGTTTTCAAGTAAGTTTGAACAATACATGGATTTTTTTGATTTTTTGGATTTCTCTTTTTCTTCATAATATTATTTGCATTTTCCAAAACTGCCTAATCATTTCATAAAAAATGTACACTATTTCAGATAAATAAGAATTTGACAATGCATGAGCCTAATTGTTGTGTTTATTTTTCTCATTAGTTTATGATTCCTAGATGTTGTCTGGGGATGACAACTTTGTAGAGATGTTTTCAAGTAGATCATCGACTTAAATTTTCTTGATTCAGAATGAGATTTTTATCATTTTGATCAATAGGGGATGTTTTTTTACAACCTAAGTTTCTTAAGTTTGTCTCTATAGATGGAGGACTAGGAAATATAACTATGAAGGTGATCTACCTCAAACTCTCCAAGTAAAGGTGCTTAACAAAGGCATTTATTTACCACAATAGAATCTAAAGAGAGAACCTTAATTGAAGATGCAATAATTTAAAGTTGATGAACAAATGGAGCCCTATTTACCAAGATGAGATCATCACCTTCCAAACATCTATATACTATATCACCTAATTAGAGTTCACTATGCTATCTTAAAAATATCATATCATTCTTGCTCTTTACATAGCACTCCATCTTATGATAAACATGTGTATTGCAATATTTCTTAAGCTTTCTCAAGTTCCTTGAATTCACATGCTTAGGAATCAATAATTTTTTAGAAATATCTTCAAAAATTTTAATTTCATCTAGTCTAAGCTTTGGATCACCAATAATAATTAAATTTCAATGCTTGGTCCAATGATTTTCCATGAAGATACTTCTTTAATCCATTTAAGATCAAATTTGCAAGAGGCAACATTATTGCTACTTCTAAGGTATCTCATTATAAAACTTGAATAGAGTGCGGCAATCTAACTTGATGATCATCAATACAATGGATATCACTTTTCATGCTTATTTTGACCATAAATGTCATTTAGCTATCTTTTGAGATCCATAGACCTTTTGTATGTCCTTGTATGCTCATAAGTGCTTTGGAATTCTATTCCTATCATAATTCATGCACCTCATCATTTGAATAAATTATCAAAAGAAGTATATTTTAGTATTCATCATAGCATTTGATCATTAAGGAATTTATCAATGCAAGGTGGCACAATATAGACTAGTCATACACATTTTGTATTGATTTCCTAGCTCTCATATTTGGATACATATCTTTCTAAGGTTTGATCACTAAGGTGTGCATTGTAAGTTTCTCAAATCTGATAATTTATGTTAGAATTGAACATTTCCATCTTTCTCTTCAATTTTCAGACTTGGATTATTATTCTCCTTCTAAACAAACCTTTTACCCCTTAATTTTTGAGATGTGGCATCTAATTTTCATAATTACTCAATCTACAATCTTTTCTTTCTTAATCAATATTAAAATGGGATCTACTTAATTGCTCTTTGAATCATATTTCCCAAAGGAATTCATTTTACTAATCAACCCACATGATACTAAGCATATATGTAATACCCTACACCATCACCCTATGCGTTTTCACCATGCACTACGAAGGCCAATGTGGGACATTAATGTTTTCCTAACAACTCTAAATTTCTATGCATTTTCTGCCAAAAATCTGGTAGTCTGCCCTAAATTATTAGGGTCTACACCTAGAATATAGGCATTTGATATATAATAAAAACTGGAAATATGACAACCATGGGATAATTAAGATTAACAACAACTTTCACCCACACCATCAGCTCTATCCCAATACCAGAACTAATCATGATGGCAATCATAAAGATCCACTCACAGTAATACAGTTAAGTCACTATGACCTACCATTATATTTTATTTACAACATTTGGAATGAAATACAATTATATACAATTACATCACATGATGGGTTTCCAATCCCAATTTACCATATCATAATAAAAATGCCTTCAAGTCTGGATCAACAGTTCCAATCCATAGTTGGGATTCTTTACTTAGCTTGTCAACTAAAAAATATAATAAGAAGGTATGAGTTCTGGGAGAACTCAATAAGTAGGCAAGTTAGTAATCCAATAATTTGAAATTTAAATTCATAAATTGACTATCACAGTCACAACCATAGCATAATTGGCACAAATTTCATCACATTAACTCATAAAGAAATCAACATTAAATCTCTAGGGTATTCCGTATCTGCATAACTATACAAAATCATATACACATAAACATCAACCCATTTAAAACCACTGAATACTTCCAATCCCTAACAATTCACATATCATAAAACATAAAAATGTTAAATCATATGATAATAGGGGAGGTCCTTGATCCCCATCATTTCACACCAACATGAAATTAAAAAAAAATGTATGTTATTTAATGAAAGCTCAAGGGATATTCGCTATCCCAAAAATTCATGCATTAATATCAAAAACTAAACATCCATGAAAATGCGATGCCCGAAGGTTTGGGATATTCATAATCCCATCAAACTATACATTCCAACACAAATAAAGGAGGGAGCCTACTTATCTCATGTGAAGCATAACTCTCCATAAAACCTCAAGTTCCATCATTCTAGCTCCCCTGATCCTACATGCTCATATATTTCAATTAAGACATACAATTCAACTCATAACAAAGGTGGAATTCACTCACTTATCTTATTAAAATTTATCTTATTCCATTATTCGATTCCTTATTTATACATTCACTTTGATGGGGATTTTTACCTCTAAACATAGATTCATCCACAATGGGCAATCTCATTAAGCACAATGCTACCCATCTGTGGGATAGTTTTCCAATGCAATTCATGTGAATTTTTTCACTACAATACACTCATACTGCTATCCATATTTAATTCATTTTCAAACATGATTTAAGGACCCTAATAATCTATTTTGAATGATCATCATATGGATAATTTGATGTCTTAATTGATTCATTCAATTTCCACTTGTTCTTCTTAGAGGCATTTCCCCGAACAAATAATATGCAACATTTAATTTGGAACTTTCTTTGCAATATAATCATAATTAGACCTATTTTAAAAATTACACATTTATTGTTAATCTAGTTTAACATCAAAATAATAATATTAACCAACTAACTCATCACAATTTTCATCAATTCACCATTCCATCATCACATACCCTGTCCACGGTCCATTTGTTATTGTCCATCCACAATGTTGCTGTCTAAATTCGTGGACAACAACCTACACCAATTTCCATCATCTAATCATACCCGTTACATTTTAATTATGTCCCTAAACCATTTCCCCATGAATTTCCCATGAAATTTTATAACAATCCCCCTTAAATAGAACATGCAATTGGGGTTTTTCAATTTAATTCAAAAATTCCAACAATTGAATGCAATTACCTCAAGTAAACGTTGATTCCTTTCCAATTGCAACATTTTCAACTTGAATCCATCAACTCCTAGCACACAACAACTATATTCACAAAAACAGCAAGTTCTTTTTTTCCTAATGTCCAATGGAGCAACAATCCAAGCCTTCTTTACGTGCCCATCAATATATACCTATTGTTGAATTCTTCCATGTTAATTTGGCATGGAAAAATAAGACGTGAAGATGGCAGCAAGGGAAAGAAGAGGACATGTGGGGGTGGTGTAGGTGAAGGGATGATTAGGGCTTGAAAAAGAGGGGGTGGTGGAGTAACTAAGCTATATTCCTTTTGGTGCTGCACAACCACGTTTTTATTTCGTATATATGCACTACTTTCTCTCCCAATTCGATCATGTAACCAAGATCATTACAATATGTAATCTTCCCCTCAGAAATATATTAATTTTCATGAATGAATCCCTTCATAATTTATTTAATATAATGCATAATTAATCCAATTAATTAATTAATCAAGATCAATAAAATTCATTTCTCCCTTAATAAATATATCTCAATTATCGTAAAAAATTTTCTGCTCTTTTGCAAATTCCATATCATACACATGCCATTATCATAATGTATCATCCTTATAAATTCTCAAAATTATTTGCATAAATAATAGATAATTTTCAATTTTATCAATGTAATCCCATTATTTTTTGTCCTTAATTTTTTACCAGGAACAGTTTTAGTAATTTGGATATAACTATCTCATATTATGTTCTAATAATATGATTATTGATTCATTGGAAAATAATTTCAATTTATAACACTTTCATGTGGAAAAATTTTTCCAAATCATCTCACAATTATGCCGAAAATTTTAATTAAAGTGGCTCATTATGTTATTTTCAACATTTTTTTAGCATTTATAGAAGTTTTAGTGTGTTAACCATAACTTTTTCATTTAATATCAAAATAGTGTGATTTTTGATTTTTTATGAAGATAATTTCAATATCTAAAACTTTTATGTTGAATAATTATTCTAATTAATCCATTAGTTTTATCAAAAATTAAACACAAATGATCCTTCTTCAAATTCAGCATTTCGCAAAATACACTTATAAAATTTTGGGTTTTTCTCAATCTTTCCTTTATTTAATTTCATTATTTTCCACCAATTTTCACATGAATTTTCCACATAAATTGTGAACACAAAAACGTACTAATTTGCTTTCAAAATTAAAATTAGCATCATATAATTATTTAAACATATACACATAAATTCTTTGTCATAATTTGTGCATCATTTCACAAAATTTTCTAAATTTCTTATGCATTTACTCATGCATTAAAATCAAATTTTTTTCATAAATATATCCTCCAAAATAATCAATATTTAGGTTTAATAAATTGCAAATTTTATCATAAAATTATTCTCACATGTGCACATTAAATTCAACATGCACCATTTTATCCTGAATTTCACAAATTTTCCTACTACAAATTAAAATTTCAATTTAACTCACTGGATAAAATTCAAAATCACAACTTTTTAATAATAATCTACAATTTAACACCACCAGGTTTTACAATATATAAGGATGCTACTTGCATTTGTATCCTATATGAATTTTAACTATTCTACAAATGGATCGATCGTGCCATAATCTAAGTAACTCTACAGGATAATTTCTCATTTTTAGATCCAACTAATTTTTTGGTTTGTTAACTTTATTGGCACATTTGATATTTCTGATTCTTAACCTTTACTAGGCCATTCATCAATATTATTTGAACTCTTTCATTACATGATTTGAACTTATACATGCTCACACTTTTATAGATATCATGGTCATAAATAAGAATAATGTATAAGATGGGACAATTCATGACATGAATATGACCTTTAAACCTTTATTAAAATTTGAATCATTATCTTAATTATTGCAATCATAAGATATTCATCCATGTTGATCATTACAAAAGGTCAAACTAGGAATGGAATACCTATTTGAAACCTTAAACCGTGAAGTTTCCCAAACAGGCTTAACTTATGCTTTGGGAATGTAATGGTATTAAGATTTAATCATTCTACACATCAACTTAAATTTTTAAAATTATCTAGTTCAAAAATAATGAACTCATATCCATTCAAATCCAAAAAGCATCAATAATGTATAGCTGTGTAATGCATATTTTCTTTATATCAATCAAATATATCAAGTTTGGCAAACTTATCTCTTTTATCACCCATTTTCTTAATGTTTGCAGTTGAGCTCATAATTGATGATGCCAATCTTGATTTTTCATTTAGCACTTATTGGTCTTTTTCTTTCTTTAGCTTGAAGTTGTAGACTTAGAAGATGATTTTGATTTCTCATTGTTCTCCTTCTTCTATGGGCTCATTTCAAACTTTTCCTGCATGAAATTAGAAAATTCTTGCACATTTTCTTTATTAATAAACTCAAATAGAAGTGAACTTATGCTATAATTTAATCAATGCAATTTCTTTTGAACATAGTATAGTGTGCTTTTGAAAATCTAGGCTACACATTAAAATAATATGCACTCCATTATTCTGAAAAAATCATTCATTACTTAGATTATTTACTTCTTATGTGAAAGTTTTCTCGTCCTAAGTTTCATGAATGCAAAATGTAGATTTTGCTAATTTTCATCTACATTAAGTTTAATTTATCAAGAATTAAAGCAAATCCTTTTTGAAATCAGTAAACCAAGACAAACACTCTTCTTTAAACATAGGCAAGAATGAATTCTTTGAACTAACATATTTATGAATTACATCATGAGAACTAACTTCTTTGAAACTTTCAAATGTCAGTACACTAAATTAACTATTTTTATTGATAATAAATCAAATATATGTTTTCAATCAATTAGAGCAAGATTATTCATTCTTATATTGACATTTGTATCATTTTTGACCGCATAGTATTTTATAGTTCTAATTAATTTATATGCCTCTTTGGCATACTTATCCTCAAAACATGCAATGTACATTGTTTCTTCAAGGATTTTTCTTTTTGTGTTTCAGTTTTGTAATATGAATTTATTTATTTTGAGTTCTTCTAATGAACTTAAACTTTAAAAGCTTATTCATGTACAAATGAAACTATAATGAAACAAATAAGTAAAGATTTCAAAAATATATTATGACTAAATATAAAACATGATTTAAGGTTCGATTGTCATACTTTCACTTACCTTTCTTGGCTTTCAACTCCCTTGAATAATGTTTCTCTGTCATTCGGTATCAAAGAGCCATTAATTTCTCCATGGGGCTTGAGATATTTCCTTCTAATCATCTTCTTCTTTCTCTTCTTATCTTCTTGATGAGAATGAGATAGTTAGATTTGTGGGGAGAAGAGTGTTCTTCTTTGATATGCTATTTTTTGAGGAAGGCAGCTCACTTTCTCCTTATAATGATAACTTTTCTTCGTTTTCTTCAAGCCCATCCCCCATTTTCTTTTCCTTCTCTTCTTGGTTTTCTTTCTTTCTTTTTCTTTAGCATTTTTCTCATTTCTCCCAATTTTTTTTTCTTCTTTATCATCTCCTTCATCTTCCGGTTGCTCCCCTTTAACCTGAGAGGATTCCTCAATTGATTTAGCCTCTCTAATATCTTCAATCTTTTGCTCTCCAATTTGAGTTTGAGGCTCTACAATTTCTTCTTCTATCTTCTTCCTTTCTTCATTTGGTTGCTCCACCTCAACACATGAAGATTCTTTTGCATTGATATTGTTCATACATTCCTCATTTTTGTCGTCTTCTTTTTCTTTAGAGGATCGCTCCTTCTTTTCTTTTACTTTTCTTGCACTTAAGTCATTGTCAATTGAAATATTAGTTTCTTTTGAGTGCAAATCAATTTGCCCTTCATAACATGCCTTTAACTTTCCATTATCTCTCTTGCATTCTTACAAATTAAGACATGTTTGCAGATGGTAGGGTAGAGAGCATGAAGTAAGGCATTCATAGCCTTCACATTTCCTTACCTAGCTCTCTCTTCATCCTCATTAGAGCTAATAAAAATAATTTTCCACAATTCAAGGTCATTTGCCATGAGGCTTATTTCTATCCACCTTTTCCATTGAGTAAAGTGTGCTCCATCAAAATATGAAAGCTATGTGATGGAATATACTTCGATGACCATGGAGGAGCCATATGGGTCACTATAATTATTTATGTAGCCCTCTTTGATACCATTTATTGGGTCCACTAGGCTTGGCTTGACCCACGAGGGGTGGGGTGAATTAGGTTTATAAAAATTTTTGCTTAACCCCTATTTAACCAAATTCTATCTTTTGTGCTTTTGTGTCATTTGTAGCAAAATAAGTAGTAAAGCAATAAAATGTAAGAAAATAAAGCAAGCACAAACAGCATACACAATTTATAGTTGCTCAACTCAACTACTCGACTCCACCTTTCAAGAGCACATCCCTTATGCCTTGAGTTCCACTATCTCATATAATGGAATTACAAACAATGCACTAAGCACTCTTCTAGATTCTAGTTCTAGGGGGAGTATATAGATTAACAATCAATTGTGAGATATAAATCAACAAACAGGTTGCTCTTCTTGATTCTAGCTCAAGGGGGCGTAAATCTTATTGCCTCTACACTCTTCTAGATTGCAACTCTAGGGGGTGTATAAAAATTAACAAGTTGTTTGTGAGATACACTCCAACAAACAAGTTCTTCTTCAGTAGATTCTCGCCAATAACAACTCAAGGAATACACAAATGAAATCAATAAAGAAAAATTACACTTTTAATATATTGTTACGTGGTGAGAATAGGGGAAGACTTGAATGTTGCTCTTTGTTGTGTTGAATATCTTCCCTTTATGTATTGAAGAAGGAGATCTTGAATGTTGATTGCAATAGTAAAGCTCTTCAATGAATATGTGAAGGTTTAAGTGTTAGTGTGAATTCATAATTTTGATGACAAACAAAACTTAATTCAATTATGTACTGATAAAATCTGTCAAGTGTTTATAATACAAAAGTTTTAGATCATTTTAAATCATAATCCTAAAAGATTGAGCTACCGAAAACATGGGGATAATGTTTTAGAAGAATTGAGAAAAAGAAAATAGATAGACATTTTGGACAATGCAAAGCTTAAGATAGAACTAAAGAAGCAGATCCTTCATTCGAATACAAGTTTGTCCAGCTTTGTCTATGCCATCAAAATTTGCCCAAAATTAGGTATGAATAATATAAAGTGAAATAGGACTTTGTTCAAAATTAATAGAAGCAGTCTTCATCCAAAAGTCCAAAATGGTAAACCCTCATTAACTTTAGACAATACACAACAAAGAACTTTGCCCGATCGTGAGAAGATGAAAATGATAATGAACGTCATCTGAAATGCAGTCCAGAATGAAGAGTCCAGTTTTATCCAAAATTAACTTTAGATAATATGGCTAACCAAATTGGAGTAAACTGAAGGGAAAACTCTATTCAAAATTAATTTTGGAAGATTAGAATGAAGCATCATCTTCTTAAACTCTTTCTTGAACAATTTGAATCGTCTAGCTTCTCCCAAACATAATGAGCTTCATTCCAAAATGATGGTTCAATCAATTCACTACAGCATTTCCTCATCCAATGCTTGCCTAAACTAGCAACTTATCTTCTTCATTGGCAAGAATGACATTATAGTCATCTCGGCTAATAAGAATTAATTAAAAGATGACATTTTTTAAAATACAGTTAATTAGAATGATCTTCTACATTTAATGGAGGTCACATACCACCAATGGTTGAAATTCAAAACCTTTATAAATTTAACAATGCTAGGATGAAGAAGGAGAACAGGATAATAAAGAGTGATTACTGAGCCAAAACCTTCTACTACATTTGAGAGACTTGAGCCTTGCACTTGAATCTTTCTCATCATTCATTAAAGGCCTCCAACTACCATTCAAGATGATAATTTACTTCAGCATTTAAGCTTCAAATTTCTTCCCCTGTGCTTTCTGTGAAACACTTGTATAAGTATAATTTTTGTACTATTAGTCCTGTGATTGCTTTGAGTTGGTAGTTGAGACCAAGCTTAAGAAGAGATGTGACTATCTTTTGAAGTGTGTCTTATAGACTAGAGCTATATAATTTATGCCACCTAGAGTTGATCCAGAAGAGTGCTAGGTACACTATGTTTATGCCCACTGGAGATGATCTAGAAGAGTGCTAGGTGTACTAATTGTATTTCTACTACTATGAAATAGTGAAACCAAGACACTTAGACAAGAGCATTCTTGGAAGATTGTAGTTGGTGTTGACTTAAACCGCTATAAAAATCCTTGTGTCCTTACTATTTGTGTGCTAACTATTGATTGGATTATTTGTTAGAGGGACATTAACTCCAAAAAAGTGCTTTAGCAAAAGTTTTTAATTACCCAATTCGCTCCTCCCCTCTTGTGTATTTGCCTAACCTTTGGGATTAAAAAGTGGTATCAAAGTGGGCTGCATAAATACTTGCAGTGATCTAATGGCAAGCCCATCATCATTTGCTCATGTATTTTGTGAGGTGTAAGTCACCCCTATTTGATGGAAGCAACTTCACTTATTGGAAGCATGAAGCAATTTATTATGGCCAATAACATGGAATCTTTGAAAGCCATTGAAGTAGGAGTCACCCTTTCTACTAATGAGATTGGTGAATGGACCAGAGAGGAGAACACCACAATTCAAAACAATGCATAAGCTATGAAATCATTGTTCTATGGACTATCTACCCTTGAGTTTGATGGAGTGTCTTCTTATACTACTATAAAAGACATTTGGGATAAGTTAGTATCTATTTATGAGGGATTTGCATAGCTGAAGGGGACTAAAAGGAATATATTGATAGGAGTATTAAAGAACTTTAGGATGAGTGAAGAAGAGAGCATATTTGAGATGTATGCTCTATTCTCTAAGATTACTAATACTTTAAAAGGCCTAAAAAAGAAATTTCTAATTCTGAATAGGTTATGAAGATTCTGAGAGAACTATCATAGTCCTAGAACTAGAAAATCATTGCAATAGAAGAAGCAAAGGATGTGAACATGCAAATCAACTTCATAGTCTGAAGATGAAGTAGCCATGCTAGCTAGAAATTTTAGAAAATTTGTAACGAGCAATAGAGGTAATACCTCAAGAATACAACCTAAACAATAAGGAGAAAAGAAGAAGGCTGAAAGAAAGAAAAATCCTCCCATATGCTACAAATGTGAAGGAGTAGGACACATGTTTGTAGCATGTCCAAATGAAGAAAAAGTGGATGTGAATGATAGAAAAGAAAGAAGAGAAAAGAATAGAAGAGAGATAATTCTAGAAGCCATTAAGAAATTAGGCTAGAGGAGTGTATGTGAATGATGAAGAATCCTTAACTACAAACTCAACTGAGAAAGATGACGATGAAGTGGTGAACCTTGCAAGAATTTGCTGCATGGCCCATGTAGAAAATGAGTCGACGAGTCAGCTCTCCACTAAAGAACATTGTAAAACAGAACTAGAGACTAAGATAAACTCTTACTATTCTTATAATTCTAACTCTTCAAGCTCTAATAGTAACTATAACAAATGCAAAATGCTTGATGAGCTACAATAGTCATACAACTTTCTTTTCAATGAGTTTGAAACTCTTGGCCAAAAGTTTACTTAAAAAAGGAGACACTTTGATACAACTGTCAAAGTGAATGTAATCTTGGCAGAGAAAAATCTATCTCTACAAAAAGAAGTAGGAAATTTGAAAATGGAAATAGAAATGTTGAATAGTATGTTAAGCAAGTTCTCCAACCTAGGAGAATCAATTACCAAGTTTATGCAAATGACTAGTCAAACTTGCAAAAAGGGACTTGGTTGTGAGCATTCAGGTAATGAAGATCCACAAAAATTTACTGGACGATCTAATGGTATGACCCTCATAGAAGAAAGGGGAAATTCTCCAAACATTATAAGGTTCATAGGACATTCTTGGGTGAAGAAACCAATGGATTACAATGCACCTAGTAGGACTCCAAACACGTGTTATTTCTATAACAAAGTTGGATATAAAGTGTATAATTAGTATGATAAAAGGATGCAAGGAAAAGGTGCAAAATTAAAATGGAGACCCAAGGATCATACATAATCTTCTCATACATACAAGTTCACTAACAATGTTAGACCCAATGCTTAGGTACCAAAGAGGTAAGAAGAATGTTTACTTTGTATGCAGGTAAGTCTTAAAACCACATCTTGTAATTCTTGGTTCATGCCTGTTCAAAGACCTAAAGCCAATGAATGGAGGAACATTTGCATTCAGCAATAATGAAAAGGGCTTCATTAGAGGTATAGGTAAAATTTATGATTTATTTAGTGCATGCATAGAGGATGTATTATATGTAGATGGACTCAAGCACAATCTACTAAGTATTAGCCAATTATGTGATAGAAGTCATAAAGTTGTGTTTGAACCATCCATATGTAATGAATTCGATATAGATAATAGTTTATTATTTAGCAAAAAAGACATGAAATGTATATCTAGTTTATCTAGATAATATTATAGGAAAATGCCTAATTGCTATGAAAGATGACCCATGGTTGTGACATAAAGGATGGGACACATCAACATGTCAAATATCAAAACTTTGTGGAAAAAGGCTCAGGTAAATGGTCTGCCCAAACTAAAGTTTGGCAAGAGTGATATCTTTAAGGCTTATCAAGTGTCAAAACAAACCAAAGCGTCCTTCCATCCCAAGAATGAGGTGTTCACATTGAAACCTCTAGAACTATTACACATGGATCTCTTTGGAGGAAAGAGATATGTGTATATCATTGTAGATGACTACTCTAGGTTCACATGAGTTTTAGCTAGTAAAGATGAAGCATTTTCAATATTCTCTACTTTTCAAAGCTTGATCAAAATGAGGAGCAAATGTCAATTGTATCCATTTGTATTGATCATTGTGGAGAATTTGAGAATAGAAAATTTGTTGATTATTGTGACATGATGAGCTCATAATATACCATGTTTTAATGCCTAAATTTACATGTAGTGTAACTTTATTTGACATGATTTTAGTGGTTCATAACTACATTTGATGAAATATTACACTTAATGAAGTTATTTGGTTTTTCAGGTAACACATCATGTCAAAAAGAAGCCAAATGTGAAGTAGCACCACTTTGATTATTTTTGGTACCATTTAGACTAATATAGGACAAGTGGTCAACATCAAAGTTAAATCCCCTGATGTTAGCTTTTCAAAAATTAAGAATCATCTAATTCAGAGATCATATGAGGAAGTTATAGATGAAACAGTGAAGACCTCTCTTGGTGGACAGCAAGTTGGCACCACTAGCACCATTTTGAGGCACTTTTCTATACATTTAAATGCATATTCAGATCAAGTTATCAACATAAAACTTGTATATCTTAAAGTTATCTAACTAATGCAAAAGGAATCATGAGATTCCTAGTTCACACAAGGAAGTTATGGTCAAAATAGTCAACGCATCTTTTATGGACAGCAAATCAAAGTTGCTAATACCCAACTTTGCCTAGCTACAACCCACCGGATAGCAGGTGGCACCAGCGGCACCAGAAGTAGGTCAAAATTTGTTAGATTTCATGATATTATGATTTTTACACAATTTTCCTTGTTTTAGAAAGACTTTTTGGGAAGTTTTTAAGGATCATTTAGAGGAGACTTTTTTGGGGAGAACTTCTAGGAGGAGTCTAAGGTTTCCTTGGAGGCTACTCTAAGGAGATTTTGGGGAGCAAAGAAGGAGATTCAAGAAGAGTGAAGGCGATTGAAGAATGCTAATTGCAGTATGATGTTCATCATGAAGGTTGTATCTTTTATTTTCTCTATGAACTAATTCCTTCCTTCTAGGGTGAAGATATAGCCCTTTTTGATGAAACTTATTGTTTGGATTATTGATTATTTAATGCAAGTTTGTATTTTTATTCATGGGTTTTATTTCAATCTTTTGATTTGTATGATTGCTTGATCACCAGTTCCATAAATCTTATTGATTGTCTATGCATGGTTAAGGCGCACACCTAATGCACAACCATGAGCTTCCTTGAATGAGAAAAGTAGAAGGTTAAAGCACACACCTAACACGCAACCATTCTACTTGGTTCATAGTTCTTGATCATAATGAGTTTTCACCTCAATTATGCTACACACCATAAGTAGTTGGAATAAGTGAAAGCACTTGACTTAAACCCGCACACCAAACGGTAATAATCATATCATAGAAAGAACAAACCCAAGCAAGCATTGAATCCAATATCCAAATAGTAAGGGGAGTCATTAAGTGGTGAAATCTGAACCCTAGACCTTTACCACTCGTAATCTATCTTATATCATTCTATAGATCTAGATTTTTTATTATCTTTTTAGTTTATTATTCTCATTAGTTCAAACTAATAACTCATCTTTTCAAAGTTAGTTTTAGGTCATAACTTAATTTTATTAAATTAGTTTGTTGTTCTCTGTGGGTTTGACCATTGATCATGCACACTATACTGCTATACACTCACACACTTGCGAGGTATTATAATTTGAGCCATTAAGTTTTTGGTGCCATTGCTAGGGAATGGTTCCAAATTGATTTAATTAAATTTAGTTTTATTTTTTTTGTATCATATTATAAGTAGGATTTTTAGTTATTTAATTTTCTTTCTTTTTGGTGAGCTTTGACTACAAGGAAGAAGAACACATGGAGAGATGGCCTCAAAGGAAATTTATGATCTATATGAGAGGCTTGGGGCAAACTCACAATAGGAAAGTGTTAGAGATAGGTCTAGAGGAATGTATGAAGTGAATGCTAACATTGAGTTTTCTATGCTAATGTTGGAGCTTGTTAAGCAGATGAAAATGATGTGCTCCATGATGATGAACTAGAAACAACCCATTCTTGCTGAGGTATGTTCTATTTGTGGTATTTTTGGTCACTCATACAATGTTTGTCCTTCTAGGAAGGGTTTTACAGATTTTTTGGCACAAGCCAATGCGATGAGCTTCTACAACCAGCAACCCTGTAATGATCTATATCATGGTTGAAGTAGTCATTCTAATTTTTTATGGAACATTGATCCAACTTTGATTCAAACTAGAACTAATGTTCAACCAATAACGCCAACTCTAGAAGAGACATTGCAAAGTTTTATCCAGGCAACCCAAACTTGGTCCTAGAATGATGAAATATGGTTCCAAAATACTAAAACAAGTTTTTAGAATGTGGAGGCAACTATGAAGAAGGTAGAGATTCATTTGGAGCAAATTATAGAGGCTGTGCAGAGTGACACATATAGAAAGCTATCAAGTTAGCTCGAGTAAGTGAAAGCAATTAAAAAACTGGGAGGTGATAAGGTAATACATGATAAATTTGGTGACATGATTAATAATTCCAATGCTTTTACAATTGATGAGGAGGAGGTGAATGCAAGGAGAGCAGTGTTTCCAATTCTTAACCCTCCACTCAACTATAAGCCACCATAACCTTATGATCCACCTATCCCATTTCCTAAGCATTTTGAGTTAAACAAAGTTGTTGAAAAACCTTGCCATCGCAATGAGCAAATTCCAGCTTTAGATGTTTTCCCATAAGGCAAATCATGTGAGATGTCTAGAAATCTTAATGAAGGCTCAGTAAGGGCAAAAATCAAAGAAAAATCTGAACTAGAGCAATTGCCTCATTACTTAAGGTATGCATCTGTAGATAATGATTTATGCTTTCCATTGTTGATTTCTTCTTCTTTTATAGGTATGAAGCGGGACATGCTCATGCAGTTCTAAGACCCTCTTATGAAGTTTGAGGTTTTCAATGAGATGAAGTTGTCCAATGAGAAAAAGAATTGCTCCAAGATAAATGTAATGGATGGAATGATTATAGAGTTTTTAAGAGAGCCCCTAAACACAGTTGAAGCAGCACAAGTTGAAGGAGATGAATTAGAAGATATTGTATCACTCAATAATGTTTTGGGAGCACCAAAATTTTCCAACCCACTACCAAGTTTCAAAGAACAGGATCACAAAAAGGCCAAATTTCAATTTAAAGATGGAAGGCCATATTCATGCTGAGACTTTAAATCAAGCACTTCTTGGGAGGCAACCCAAGCTTTTTCTAAACTTTCTTTATTTTCTTGTCAGTTAGCTTAGTGTTTGCTTGTTCTCCTTACTATTAGGATAGATTATTTTTAATTTCTAGTTACTATGTGTTGTAGAAGGAGGAATTCTAATTTTAGAGGATTGCAGATGCTCTTCCAAGTGTTAAAATGATGCTAAACTAACTCTAGAAAAAGAGGATGTGAATGCACTTCATTCAGGGAAGCAATTGATCTTAAACTTCTTTCATTATTTCACATTTAGGACAATGTGAAGTTTAAGTTGGGGGTGTTTTGCATTGCATTCAAGTGCATTAAGTTTTGGGTAAGAATTCAAGTGCATTCACTTTTGGGCAAACTTTTTCAAATTTAGGTATAATTTTGATAAGCTACATATTTTGAAAACTTAGCTAAGAAAATCCAAGAGCAATTATGTGTAGCATATTGAAACTGAATAGGATGATTTTCTTTCTTGATAATCATTAACATATGTTGAGCTTTTTATTATCATTGCACATGATTTAGAAGGAAGGAGAGGCCTCACCTTGTGATTCATTGATTCTTGTGATAAATCTTTTTTTTAATGAATGATGAAGATTTTTCAAGCACATTATGTTATGATCATGAGAAGTGTATGCAAATTAGTTGATAATATTTTAAATTCATTGACTTATTTTTATTGACATGAGCATGTTAGAACTTGTTTGAGTATCCTTCAAGGCAAAATCCAAGATAGGATGTTTAATTGGAAGTAATCTAGGCATTCTTTGATCAGTTTGAGCCTTTCAAGCTAACCTAGTACATTTATGTCACTAGAGTCCCCATTGAGCCTTATGAAAGAATGGCATATGCAAAACATATGAAAGACCACCATTCAACTTTTCTTTCTTTAACCTTATGCCTGAAAAACCATGTTTTACCTATTAAGAGATATATTCTTTGCTCATTGTTGTTTGATAGGTATGAATGAAGCAAAATAAGATAAGTTTGGGGGTGTTAAAAAGAAGTATTCTATGATAAAGAAAAAGAAAAAGAGACAAAAGAAAAAGGTTAAGTAAGGAAATATGTTTTAATTGGGGGGATCACATTCCATAAACTCAAAATAAAACAAGTTTAGGGGTATGGTAGTAATACAGCCCACAATTAGGGGGATCATATCCCAATGAAATTGATAAAAAATAAGTTTAGGGGTGTGATAGTAATAAAGCCCATAATAATAAAAATAAAGTAGAGAAAACCCTAAATGAAAAGTTAAAAGGGTGAACATTCATGTGCAATTTAATTATCATTTCTTACTTCGTGAATCCTTACTTCTTTTCTTTGTTAGCTAAACCCAAGGCCCCATTACAAGTGAACATAGTTGTCTACATTAGTGGAGTGGGATTATGAAAAACAACCTCATGATATGTTTTGTGATGGTCATTAGAATCATTACTTTAAACTTTGTTAACTGACAAGTATACATGGAGCATGAGATTGACATAGTGCGTACACGCACGCGCACACACACACACACACACACATAATTTTCACTTTGTGAAAGGATTGATGAAGTATGAGTTTCATGAAATTACTTTGGAAGTGTCTTGAATGAATTTTGAATTATGTATGCATAAGTAATTTGTTTATCATGTTACTGACTATTTGAGAGAGACTTTCCTAATCGATTCATGAATTCAGATTTTTATTTTGCTTGAGGATGAACAAAAGCTAAGTTTGGGGGTATTTGATGAGCTCATTATATACCATGTTTTATTGTATAAATTTACATATTATGTAAATTTATTTGACATGATTTTAGTGGTTCATAACTACATTTGATGAAGTACTATACTTAATGAAGTTATTTAGTTTTTTAGGTAATAATTATGTCAAAAAGAAGTTGAACATGAAGTAACACTACTTTGATTCCATTTTTGGTACCAATGTAGACTAATATAAGACAAGTGTTCAACGTCGAAGTTGAATCCCCTGAATTTATCTTTCCAACAAATTAAGAATCATCTAATTCAGATATCATATGATGAGGTTATAGATAAAATAGTGAACACCTCTCTGGGAGGATAGCAAGTTGGCACCACTAGCACCACTTTGAGGCACTTTGCATATATTTACAGGTATATTTAGATCAAGTTATCAACCCAAAAGTTGTATATCTTGAAGTTATATGACCAATACAAAAATAATCATATGATTCTGAGTTTATATTAGAAAATTTGGGTTAAAACAGTAAAAATATCTCCTATGGATAGCAAACCGAAGCTGCCAGTGCCTAACTCTACCTAGCTAAGACCCACCGGACAGCAGGTGGTGTAGGTGGCACTAGTGGTAGGTCACAATTTGTCAAATTTCATGAATTCATGATTTTTATGCAATTTTCCTTATTTTAGAAAAAAAATTTGGGAATTTTTAAGAATTCTTCGGAGGGGATTTTTTTGGGGAGAACTTCTACGAGGAGTCTAGGGTTTTCTTAGAGGTTACTCTAAGGAGATTTTGGGAGCAAAGAAATAGATTCAAGAAGAGCGAAGGCGATTGAAGAAGGCTAATTATAGTATGATATTCAACATGAACATTGTATCTTTTATTTTTGCAACACGTATGGTATTTGAAATTTACTCATGTGAAAATGGGTCGAGTTTACTCCATGAATTTGATAAATTTCACTATTACGGGCTATATAAAGTTAATGAGAAGAAAAGTACTTAAGTAGTGAAATTGAGAAAAAGCATGTTTATGACATATATGAATAGACTTATATGATGTTTGAGGTGATTGAAATTTGCTTATGTGGATATGGGTAGAGTTTGATGCTTAAAATTCATAAATTGTATCAATTTAAATTATATAATGGCTATAAGAAGAAAAAAAACTGAAATGGTGAATTTAGGAAAAAGCATATTTGTGATCAATGTGAATGGCTTAAGATAGTTATTATGTGTTTTTTAATATGTGTGAAACATTAATTTGAGTTTTGGATGCAACTTGGAATGAAAATGACATATGGAGTCACTTATAGTAGAAAATTTGGTTAAAAAGAACTGAATAGGTGATTTTTGGCAATTGAACTCAAATGAGGTGGAAAATAGTATGGAAATGTCCCATTTAATGTAAATGATATGTGGAAGGCAATATTTATGATGTTTAATGTATTTTATGTGAAATGGGGCTATAGTGATTTTTCATAAATGTAAATGCTGAATTTGAAAAAGGGATCATTATGATTGAATTTTGACATGGATAATGGACTAATTTGAACGAGTATTCAACATAGAAGTTGTATATCATAAATGTATTTGTTTAATGGAAGAAAAATCACTTGATTTTGATATCATATGAGGAAGTTAAGACTAATACACCAAAACTATTCCAAATGACTAAAAAATAACAAGATGAATGAGATGGGTCAACTTTATTGAACTTTGTGAGATGTTTGTGAGATGATCTAAAAGCAATAGTTAACATGACAGTTGTATCCCTTGAATTATGTTTCCAATGCCCAAAAATTAGGTCATTTGGACATCTTATGTAAAAGTTATACTCAAATTACTAACATGGTGTTAGGACAAAATTTCCTTGCCACCGCAAACTTCTAGAAAAATAAATTTTTACCATACAGCAAGACCTTGCAACAGCAAGAATTTTTTTTGTCATGGCAAGGCATTTCTCTGTCATGGCAAGGCTTCAAAAATTGATTTTTAGCCTATCTAGCAAGTCCTCGCCACTACAAGACTTTCCCTGCCACGGTAAGGGTTCGATGACATGCCTAAGTACCCAACAAATTTGACTTTTTAAGCTTGAAACCCATTCATTTTTCATTTTCCAGTCCATGCTTCTTCCCTAACACCATTTTTACGTCCTAAGACCCCATTTAGATAAATTCATTGTTTGATTAGCTAGGGAACATAATGATTCAGATGAGTAATCAGTCAAGCACCCTTTCTAGCTTGGGTTTTTGATATTTTCACAATGAGCAATGGAAGAAGAGCCAATTTTCTTCAAATGGAAGATGCCAATGGGAGCATGGAGCTTGGATCTTCATCTATGGGTGTCAACCATGCTCAATTCACAGCGCAACATTTGTTTTCTCCATTTGAATTTGGATCTTGGCTGAATTAGAGTTTTGTAAATTTCTAGAGTTTTTGGAAAATTAATGAATTGATGTTGAAATTATGGGAAACCTAATTTATACATGCTTAATGAGGTATTGGGATGATTTGACATAAGAAATCATGATTTTAGCCAAGCTAGGGTTTCTATGAACATTAAAACTTAGGGAATTTTATGAATTTTGTGAAATTATCATGGGAGAAAGGTTTAATGCATAAATTACAATGTTTTGAGACTTGTAAGGGTGATTTGGATTTGTTAGTTCAGATTTGTGACTTTGACCTAGTTAAGATTTTTGTATAAAAGTCATATGAGCCATGAATTAGCTGAGTTGAAGCATAATTTAGTTGTTTTTAAGTTGTTTAAGTATTAATCATAACCTATATAGGATAAATGAGATAAATAAGATGTAGTATATGGTAAATTGATAAATGGATTTGAATTGACTTAATATTCATTAGTGAAACTATAATTGTAAATGATTAGGATTATTACCCTATACAGGATAATCTGAGAAGGATAAAAAGGCGTAGAGTTGGAGGAACGGTTGAGTGCTAATAACTGGAGGTAAGTAAGCATTTGTCTCCATTGGATGGATAGGGATAATGTATATCCCATTTGATTGAAATATGGACATGTTTATTGAATGCATGGGGATTAGCCCATTTGTATGAATTTAGGCATGTATATTTTGGTTGGGGATAGTGGATATCCTATGTTTGATTAAAAGTTAATGTTTAGTTTAGTGTGAATGTTTAATATGAGGGATAGAGAAGATCCCTTTGTTGTATGTTTAATTTGAAGATTGGTTCAACATGAAATAACATGGATTTATTTATGTGGTATTTATTGATGACTATATATTCATTTTTGGTTATTTATAATGATGAATATTTATTATTGGATATGAAATGTTATAATTCTGGCTTAATTATTATTATGACATTTGTCTACTTACTGAGTTGCCCGGGACTCATGCCTTCTTGTTTAATTTTTTTAGTTAACAGGCCAAATGCAGATTCCTATCCGAGGTTTGGGATTGGTGAGCCAATATTGAAGACCATATTGTTATAATAGAGTAATTTGTATTAGAAATTCATATATCATTGTATATTTGTATTCAAAGATCTCAAGTAATGTATAATTATACTAAATTGTCTCAATGTAGATTGTAATGGAGTGGCATGTCATAATAGTAGAACAATGTGCATA
The DNA here is from genome assembly GCA_036873735.1 of Pouteria campechiana. Lineage (NCBI taxonomy): Eukaryota > Viridiplantae > Streptophyta > Magnoliopsida > Ericales > Sapotaceae > Pouteria > Pouteria campechiana. The sequence goes on from JAYJMB010001657.1 coordinate 57,688, forward strand.
TTATGTATCTTAGAATAAGTTAGGTTATTGCCATCATGTTGTGATACAAATTTTGGACTATGTGTATGTGAATGATTATCTTTGGAATTATTGTTTTAATTTTACTTGATAAATGCTTGTACATGTTCAACCCTAATAATTTAGGGGATACTCTATCCATTTTTCTATAGAAACTAGTCCAGTTTCACAATGGGACTCAAGCACCCTACCCTAAAAGTGGGAAAATTTAGTTGAAAAATAGTGCAAAAAGGTAAGTCACTCCTTGGAAGGCAGGGCATGACAATTTTGTTCATGAACTAATTCCTCCTTTCTAGGGTGAAGATGTAGCCCTTTTTGATGAACCTTATTATTTGGATTATTGATTATTTATTCATGGGTTTTATTTCATTCTTTTGATTTGTGTGATTGCTTGATCACCAGTTTCATAAATCTTATTGATTGTCTATGCATGGTTAAGGCCCACACCTAATGCACAACCATTCTACTTGGTTCATAGTTCTTGATCATAATGAGTTTATACCTAAATAATGCTATATACCATAGGTAATTAGAATGAGTGAAAGCACTTGATTTAAACCCGCACACTAAACAGTAACAAACATATCATAGAAAGAATGAACCTAAGTAAGCATTGAATCCAATCCAAGTATACAAAAGAAATGCTAAAGAAATTCAACATGAAAGAAGTAAAAGTAGTAAGCACTCTAGTGAGTACTTCAGCAAGGTTGGATATGGATGAGAATGGTAAACCTATAAACCAGAAACTGTATCATAGTATGATTGGTTCTCTTCTTTATTTAACTAGATCTAGACCTGATATTTTGTTTGGTGTATGCCTATGTGATAGATTTCAGTCTAGTCCTAGGGAGACACACCTCACTACAATGAAAAGAATTTTCTAGTGTCTGGTTGATACGCCAGGTCTAGGGCTCTATTATCCTAAAGGAACTAGTTTTGAATTAACTGGATATTCAGATGCTAACTTTGGAGAATACAAAGTTGATAGAAGGAGAACTAATGGAACTCATTAGTTTTTAGGAAGTAGCTTAGTTTTCTTAGTTTCATGGTTGTTTAGGAAGCAACCTAGTGTTGTCCTCTCCACTGCATAATTGAATATATAGCAACTGAAAGTTGTTGTGCATAATTATTATAGATGAAGTAGCAACTTCTATATTATGGACTCAAGTATAGGGACATACCCATTAGATGTGATAATACCAGTGCCATATGCTTAACCAAGAACCTTGTTTTGCATTCTTGAACCAAACATATAGAGGTTAAGTACCATTTTATTAGAGATCATGTAGAAAAGCATAATATATGTTTAGAATATGTGCCTACAAATGCTCAACTTATAGATATTTTTACTAAGCCATTACCATTGGAAACCTTCTGCAATATTAGAAGTGAATTAGGCATGACCAGTGTGAATGCTTAAGCATAAAATTTGATGTCTTTGTGTTTTATTGTAAATTGTGTGAATGAAATGTTTTTTGATATGTTAGGATTTGTTTAAAGCTACACTTCAAATACCTAAAGTTTAGCTTTGACTAAGACAATTATTTTTTACCTGAAGTTTAGCTTTGACTAAGACAATTAATTTTGTCTGAAGTTCGACAACCATTCCATTTCAGACAAAGCTTCCATCCAAAGTTATTAACCTTCTTTCTGAAACTCTTGATATCCATTGATCATTATCCGAACATATGCCTATTGTCTGAAATCTTTATTTCATACAATACCCATCGTCCGAAAACTTCAAATGCTTACAATTAATTACCATTTCTTGCAAAATCAAATCAATCACCTATGTTTAGCAAATCTTATCTCTTCATCTTGGAATTCATCCCAACTACCTCCATGCCTAAGCTATATCAATCCATCTCTACCACCCTATGTTGCACAATGAAAGTGTCTAGAGAGGAACAAGTTAGAAGCAGAAAGAGAGGGAAGGAAATAGAGGATGCGCAAATCCATAAAATGAAGAGTTCAGCATAATTCCTAAACTTCTTCAAGTTTCTTGGTGGGATGATAAAGCTTCTGAAATAGTTAATTTTGTTTTCCATCCATCAACAAATCAGAAGTTAGTCTCTTCAAAATTTGGCTTGGAAGAACATGATCTTCGTCTCCATCTCAGCTAGATAGCCCTGAATATAACTTTACCACCTTCCTGTGCACTTGAAGAGAATGGGAAAGGAAGTCAAAAAAATGTCACATCTTCCTCTTTCCCCTCGTCTTTGCACACCCCCCCATAAAAAATTTTATCTCTCACACTTGGAGAAAACTTTCCAAAGTTTTGGATGCTCTCCAAAGTTTTGGATGCACATCCCCTTCTACTCGACGGATCATAATTGGGCTCCACCACAATCTCTCCACCCTCCCACCCCCCCGTGCTTAGAATGTTGTCACTGGTGTTTATCAAGGACAGAAAATGAGGATGAAATAATGTAAATGGAATGACATGATCGAAGATTGGTCGCCTTTGGAGTGAATCAAGTAATTTCCATTATTATTGATTTTCCTCAATTGATTACACTTACCGTGCACATCAGAAAAAAAATTGTGTGTTCACATCCCAGACCACAAGTGGTCTTAATTACATCTCCACAATGGAGAAAACCCTTGATTAAAAGGAAAAGTAC